>JAJEKB010000391.1:0-12595 GCA_022393335.1 Macrotrachela quadricornifera | reverse complement strand
TATTCCATAAATAATTACAATTATTTTTATCAAAATACATCTTCAATTAATATTAATCTTTATCAATGTAATACTAATTATACAATAGTCAATAGTAGTACTACTAATACTAATACTATTAACACAATATTTAATAATTTAATAAATTCATGTAATATTGATTGTTGTACATCAAATAGTTTGAATAAAACAAGTATAGAAATAAAAATAAAAATATCTTTCAAATTTTATTTCATTTTATATCTTTAGATTCTTCAATGATATGTCAAGTAACTGTAAAATCTTCTACAGATATTTGTCTTGGTCGTTTATGTTATTTTGATGAATGTGAAAATTTTGTATTATTAGCTAATATGACTCGTGATTATAAAATAAATAATAAAACAACAGTTATGAATAAAATTCATTCATCATTGTCTTATATACCATGGTCTTCATTTATTAATTCAACACGAACAAAATGGTATTCATGGATAGATAAAACTGGTTTAACAATACGTCATACTATTTTAATTATTTTAGTCATCATAAGTATTTCTTTAACATTTATAACATTAATTTTTGTAATTAGATCACTTCGACATGCAAATATGCTTTCTGATAGAAGATCATATCGTTATACATTATTATAAATCGATTGTTTTTTTTGTTTTTAAAAAAAATATATTCTTCAATAAAAATTTTAGAAAAAAAAAATATTTCTTTTTAAAATGGTATAACAGTTAATTTTTTTCCATCCCGTGTATCAATTAATTTACAATGATATTCATTTGTTAATGCTTGTAAACATTCTAAAATATTTTTAGCTGCATCATCTGCTGTTAATGGAGCTTTATCTGTACCCATAACAGTTTTAACCCAACCAGGATGAAGAAGAGAAAAATAAATTTTTTTCTTTTCAAGATCTTTACCCATACATATAGTTAACATATTTAATGCAGCCTAAACAAATAAATAAATAAAAATAAAAATAATTCAAAATAAATTTTAAATTTACTTTACTACATTGATAATCATAATAATAATAATTAGGAAGATTTTTTGTTAATTGAAGTGAAGACAGTATTGTTGACATATTGATTACTGATGATTGTTTTATATCATGTTGTTTTAGTTCTAATGCAGATTTTTCAAGAAGTGGTAAAAATCCCTAAAAGAAACAAAAATCTATTAAAGTATGTCAAAATTTATTGAATACAAGTTAATTAAATATACTTTAGTAACTTTCCATGGTCCAATAACATTTTGTCTATATGTTTCCATCATATCTTTTTCATTAATATTTGAAAATCTTAATTTTAGTGATACACCTGCATTATTAATTAAACAATTTAAATCATTTCCATTTAATCTTTGTTCAACTTTTTCAACTGCTTTTTGAATACTTTCATCATCAGTCATATCTATATACATTTAGAAAAGAAAATAGCACAGATAATATTTTATTTTTAGAAAATTTACAAACCAAGTTGAATTGGTACAATTGTTGCTGAATTTTCTTTGGCTAAATCAAATAATTCCTTAAGAAATAAATATTTATATATATTTATTTGAAAAAAGAAAATATTACTTTAGATCGATCTATATCACGATAAGTAGCAAAGATATGATCAACTTTAGATATTAAAAATTGTTTGACTAATCCATAGCCAATACCTCGATTAGCTCCAGTAATTACAATATTTTTCATCTAAATAATCAACATTTTAAAATAAAAAACTTTTTTATATTTGTATTTATTTGTTAATATATAAAATTAATTTATGAGTTTAAAAAGAAAAACATTTAATTATTAATACATTAATGTATTCGTCTGAAGAACGTTTCGATTCATTTATAACTACTTTTCTATAAGCTGTAAACATATCTGAATATGATATTTTTAAATAATAGAGAAAAAAAACCAAACAGATCAATCTGAATTGGAATGATCACATTTGAATGTTATTTTGCTAAATTCAATAATTTCTATATTAATATAATATGTAGATTTTTAACAGAAGTATTAACTTTTACAAAGATTACTTTAGTTTTATTTGCATTCTGATAATTAACAAATATAAGTTCGATACTTAATGAATTTGAAACAAAATGCTTTATAATACTTAAATCGATACATCAATTGGTACCTATGATTAAAATACTCTTCATTTTAATTTGACAATGAAATGCAATCTAAAAAATGGTTCAAATGGTTTATTATGTAAATAAACTGTTAATAATAAAGAGAAAAAAGTAAACCTGAAAGAAAGGTAATGTGCATTGGCATCTCATGAATCAATGGAAAAAAAAAACATTATTATTACAATACATGTGTATGTGTGTGAAGTTTTTTCTTTCTTTTCATCATAACATCGAGCATTGTTTCTATTTTTATTTGTAAAATTCTCCTTCTAATCGTCCGTTTATATATATTTCGATCTAACAACATATGTTAACATTAAATTAGTCATCATAATCAAAAAGTATTGACTTTATTTATTATCTCATATCTACAAATATTTCAATCTGTTCGAATAAACGATGGTTATCTCTATAAGATGAATAAAGCATCTGTCAAGATTATATACGTAGTTCTAGTGTTCATTGAGATTCTAGTAATCACTTTATAAGTAATAATGAAAGAAGTTTTTTTTTTCAATTCAATTCGATAATGTAGAAATCGATACTTAACATTATTAACAAGAATTGTCTTTGTTAGTTTGAACTAATGTAAAAACTTAAAATAAATTCATTATTATATGTTTGTATTATACAATTTTAATGTGTAAAACTCTTTCTTGTTAATATTTTTAATTTTTAACATTTCATTGCTTTGATATTTTGTTCTTTAAAATGTTGACTTTCAATCTTTGGCAAATTTACTTTCTAAAGTTCTTTAGTCATGAATGATTATATGATTTTATTCGTCTAGACAAAAGTAATAAGTATAATATTTTTTTTATATATGTAATAGTTCTATACTAATATAAAAAAACTAATAGATTGCGATTTTGCATTATAATCACCGTCTGGTACTATAACAAATAACATTACACACAGTATCTAGTATAATATTCTATATTTAAATTGCGCTTCTACTATTTATATAATCACTGAAATAACTAAAATCTGGAATGAAATTGAACAAATCACATCATTTCAATAGACTTTATACTAGATTAAATCCTAGTTTTTTTTTTAATGTTACATATCTCTGATGATTCTCTTGTCGATTATACATGATCTCATACAAGGAGAACTTAATTCATAAAAATTTGACAATTCACATGTGATTTATTCTTTCTATACATATATCTAAGTTTTTATTTCCATATTATTATACTTAACAATTAGGATCATAGTTTATCTATCTCGTGTATTATTGATATTCTCTTGTATCAAAGTTAAAAAAATAAAAAAAAAGAAAATATATATTTTAGATTTCTATTAATCATAATAACAGTAGAAACAACAAATGATAGCTATATATGTATACAATCATTGATCAAAACGAGTTTTACGTTTCTCACCACCCATTTCTGAATTAGTCGATGAACCAACACCAAGTTGATCAACTTTTTCAACACCTGGTGTAAAACCAATCTAAAATAAAATAAAATTTAATTCATTTAAAAAAACAACAAATTCTTTAGAAATAAATCTTTATACTTTTGTTCGTTCTCGTCGTTCTTTTTCTCTTCGATCCATTTCAAATTTTTGTGCTTTACCTAAGGAATAAAAACGCAATTTATTATAAAAATTAATTAAATTATTCATACTTAATTCTTCATAATATGGTTCTTTCTCCCGCCAACGTGGATCATATAATTCCTAAAATTGTAAAAATAAAATAAATAAATTTTTAAAAAAATCTAAACAATACTTGAGGAAAATTTGTTCCAATTTCATCAATATTCCAATGTGAAATCATTGTTTCATACGTACTAAAATAATTTATTAGCAAAAGGAAATAAAATGAAATAATAAGAAAATTTTTCAATACCATGGATTTCGAAAATCTTTTGATCCTTGTATACCTGCATTTTCATCAATACCTGTTTTTTTAAATCGTTTATAATATTCTTCAAATTTTTTCTATTTAAATATAAATACAATTAAAATTAGGATTTTTTTGAATTAATAAAAAAAATGTTTGTTTTTACTTCAAGTCTACTTGAACAACTTTTTGTTGGTTCTGGTGGTATACGAATTTCAGCATCTTCAGGAAATATTAATGGATGATCAATTTGAATATGATCTGAATCTACATTATTATGTAATACAACTGTACTATTTGAATTTGATTGGTTACCGAATTTATCTTGATCTTCATTATTAACAGTTTCTTCTTCATCTGTGTGTTCATTATCGTCTGAATCATATTCATAATTCACTAATGGAGATTTTTCTATAAAATAATATTTGATTTTTTTTTATACAAAAAACAAAAAACTTCAAACTTTTTCCTAATGAATTTTTAGTATTTTTTAAAGGATACATGCTAATAATAAGCACACTCTCAATATATGACTATATAAAGAACGAAATAAAAAAAAGAAAATTTATTGGCTAACCAGCACACTAATAGTAAAAAAGGGGAGTCGAGATAATCTACTTATATGCGCTACATACAAAAATAGATGTAGCTTATCCTAGCTAGAGCTTTTCACCCAATCAGCTTTCGTCCAAGGTTTATCATTATAAAACCAGAAATAGAATGAACGCTATTTCGCCGAAAACAGTCATGCCTTTCACTGATGCGTTCTACGAAAGATGAGTTACACGCCTTACCTGTACTTTTCGATGACCTTCGTGAGCATCGTACCTGTAATTTTTCAATAGCTATTTAGACACAGCACTCTTGATTTTTTTAGCCCTAAATAATGAAGATGCTTCTGGAGCCTCGAGTCCTATATAATGAGGATACCTTTACATCCCCATGTCTTATATTTTATGAGTGTACTCTTAGGTCCCCAAACCCTATATTAAGAGGATACCTTTAAGTCCTCATGCCCTATATTGCCAGGATACCTTTAGATCCTCCTGTCCCCTCTTACGAAGGTACCGTTAGGTCCTAAAGTTCTATATTTTAAGAGGGCAGCCTTACATCCTCATCTCTACTCCCTAGCAGTAAGTATAGGGCCTAGAAACGGGAATTCATCTTACTGCATGTATCGCTTTTGTTGGTAACAAGGATCAAACGACCTTTTCTTCGCACAAACGGCCATTTTCTTGGCTCAATATTATCACTCGTACATTAAATAATACGATTATTTGTACAAGATTTCATTTGAAATCTGTGCACGTTGGTATGATCATCAACGCGACGATATTGGTTTCGAAAACTTTTCCATTTGTCTAGTCTTATACCCTTCAATTATAAACAACTATTATCCAAACAAAATTTTTCTTTTACAACAACACTACGAAAACCTTTTATTTCATTTGTATACAACAGCAAAATAATCTATAACTGTGTAAATTAGTAGTACTTAAAAATATGTAAATGTATTTTCTATCTGATAATATACAATATAATAGCTTATCATTTGAGAGAGCCTTTTTATGAAAAAAAACCATTACGAAAATATATTTAAAGACAAAAGATGCTCGATTAATAAGAATATTTTCTATTTAACGCATGAATCAATTAGTTTCGTTGAAAGTTGTTTTTTTTTCGAGTTTTCGTTCTAAATTATATTGCCAACTGAAGCCTATAATACAAGGTAGGCATAACACAATGAAAAAGCATCTCTCGTAGACATACTTGCAGTGATCAAATACCTTTGATTAAAGATATAACAAAATTCTATCCACTTGATTCAATAATAGTATACAATTAACTTAAATAATAAAAAAAGACCAGGCATTGACAAATAGTAGAACCATTACAACATTTGACATATAGTCTGTGCAATAGCAAGCAAAACTGTACATGTGATGCTCTTTGAATGAACGAAAGTACATCATACTTTCAATCATTTTTTTATGCAAAAAATTGATCTGTTATATTAAAGATAAGATAATTCCATATAACAATCATTGTGATGTGTATTTTATCTACAATAAATATTCATAAACTATCGTTCATATCTAAATATAATCATATTTGCATGTAAACCGAGACAGTTTACGGGCAAGTAAATCGAATTTCGATGAACGTTACTTGTTATATAGCGTCCAGGGAATAAAAAATGATATAAGTGATGATAAAACGCACTTTATTTTTGATGTTTTTCAGTTTCTTCAATTAAAATTAAAATTCTCATCAAAACCATTAAATGAAATTGATTAAAATCAAAATTATCGAGTAAAGTCACTTAAAATTCAAAAATTACGAAATGAGTTTGATGTATATTGTTATTTTAATGCATCAAACTGAAAAACATCAAAAATAATGTCTGGTTCATCCTTTTCATGCAATTTTTTCCATTTTTTTATTTCCTGGGCGATACGGGTGTAACAATAATAACATCAGTCAATAGCAATTGTTATTGGTATTGCTGTACGAGACCGCTACTCCCTAACGTAAGCATCAACATTGCGAAAAACTAACAACAGATTCGAATTCTTCCAAACTCGACAACCTTCAATGAATTTGTATGAAAAATCATTCAGCTTGTCCGCGTAACGGTCGCCCAGCGTTATTAGAGTTGAGAGCTAAAATTCTCATTCATAGTAGAATGCATTGTGTTCAATTCAAGATTTTTAAACAGGTTTTTCGTATATTCTGTATCGATCTGTCTAGTTTATTTTGAAATATCTTGAAAAGGAATACTAGTTGTCACCCAAAGTTAAGCATTTTTAGTGAGCTCTATAAAGTTGAGTGAGTGCGTTACCGCAATAATTGGTGTGTAACCCAACAGTAAGACAACATCTTTGAAAATGTCTTGTTTTCAGCGTATAGTCTAGAGTCTCTACTGCAAACTTGCTCTCCAGCATTTGTCATTCTAACGTACGCATTCGTGGGAAATGAACTATCGCCGGTACTACCCAAAAAAAGAGGGCTTTTTATGTGAGTGCGTTACCGTCATGTATTTCTCTTGTGAAACGTGAACCATGAAGTGAGATGAGGTGAAAATTTTGAACATTAAACAGCTTGGCAGTGTGCATCTATACACTAAGTTTCAAGCTCTGTGTTTAGTTATTTGGGAGAAATTAAGATGGAAAGTTGCCAAAACGTGAGTGCGTTACCTGTGGACAAGCCGCTAACATGAAAAATCTAATAGATTAAGATTTTGTATTAGAATTACTGTCTTGTACTATCACAGATAACAATGCACACAGTCTCTTGTGTAATATTTTATATTACAATTGTGCTTCTACGATTTATATATTCACTAAAACAATTAATATCTGGAATAAGACTGAAACCTTTATTGCCTCTGTTATTAAAAACATTTTTTTATAAAATGAGAGCGCTGGAAATTCTGTACAAAACCACATATAACAAGATTATAAAACTGTTTCAGATATAATCGAAATAAATTGAAAAATAAAGATGCACAAAAAGTTGTAATTTGCAACTGGTTGAACACAATAATAGACTCTATTTTCCATTCTATTTGTCCATCATTTACTTCGCCCTATTAAAAAGCAAAATATACCAAAAGATGCAGCGTGAAAAGCTCGATAATTTACATATGACCACTCGTTCTATATTTGCGCTTTTTTTGCTTTGAAAATGAATAAAAGTTTAAGTGATGAAATTTCGACCGCGCGATAATAATATATTCTTTTACTACAAAGTGAATTCGGTTTTTTAATCTTTCTTTTTTATAATGTGTTTTTTTGTAAATTGTGGAGCTTTGCACGCTGTATCTTTTGGTATATTTCGTTTTTAAATAGGGTGAAGTAATAAAAGCATGAGATGTAAGCGCGACCATCTATTATGTTCAACCTGTTACAAATTACAACGTTTTCTGCATCTTTATTTTTCAATTTTTTGTCGAATATATCTGGAACCGTTTTATGATCTTGTTATATGTGCTTTTGTAGAAAATTTTCAGCGCTCTCATTTTATAAAAAAGAACGTTTTTATTGACAGAGGCAATAAAGGAGAAATCCTCAAAATATTAAGACATCTATGATTTCTGGGACACTCAGTAGATTAAATCTTTGTTTTTTTTTATGTTACACATCTTATGATTCTCTTGTCGATTATACATAATCTCATACAAGGAGAACTTAATTTATAAAAATTTGACAATTCACATTTGGTTTATTCTTTCTATACATATATCTAAGTTTTTATTTCCATATTGTTATACTTAACAATTAGGATCATAGTTTATCTATCTCATGTATTATTGATATTCTCTTGTATCAAAGTTAAAAAAATAAAAAAAAAAGAAAATATATATTTTAGATTTCTATTAATCATAATAACAGTAGAAACAACAAATGATAGTTATATATGTATACAATCATTGATCAAAACGAGTTTTACGTTTTTCACCACCCATTTCTGAATTAGTCGATGAACCAACACCAAGTTGATCAACTTTTTTAACACCTGGTGTAAAACCAATCTAAAATAAAATAAAATTTAATTCATTTAAAAAAACAACAAATTCTTTAGAAATAAATCTTTATACTTTTGTTCGTTCTCGTCGTTCTTTTTCTCTTCGATCCATTTCAAGTTTTTGTGCTTTACCTAAGAAAAAAAACACAGTTTATTATAAAAATGAATTAAATTATTCATACTTAATTCTTCATAATATGATTCTTTCCCCCACCAATGTGGATCATACAATTCCTAAAATTGTAAAAATAAAATAAATAAATATTTAAAAAAATCTAAACAATACTTGAGGAAAATTTGTTCCAATTTCATCAATATCCAAATGTGAAATCATTTTTTCATACATACTAAAATAATATAACAGCAAAATAAAATAAAATAGAATAATAAGAAAATTTTTCAATACCATGGATTTCGAAAATCTTTTAATTCTTGTATACCTACATTTTGATTAATACCTGTTTTTTTAAATCGTTTATAATATTCTTCAAATTTTTTCTATTTAAATATAAATATAATTAAAATTAGGATTTTTTTTGGATTAATAAAAGAAAAAAGGCTTTTTTTTTTACTTCAAGTCTACTTGAACAACCTTTTGTTGGTTCTGGTGGTATACGAATTTCAGCATCTTCAGGAAATATTAATGGATGATCTAAATATAAATTTCAAAATAAATAAATAAATAAATAAAATGATTTTATAATAATTTATTACTAGGTGTCATATCACCACGAGATGATGGTGATCCTTCTTCAGGTTTAAACTATAAATAAAATAAATAATTTAATAAAAAAAATGAAAACATAATTATATATACAGGTGTAACATTTAAAAGATCTGATGTAACAATTGTTTGTTCAGTAAATGTTGTTGTTTCAATTTGAATATGATCTGAATCAACATTATTATGTAATACAACTGCACTATTAGAATTTGATTGATTATCTAATTCATCTTGATCTTCATTATTATCTGTTTCTTCTTCTTCGTCAGTATGTTCATCATCATCTGAATCACGTTCATAGTTAACCAATGAAGACTTCTCTATAAAATAATATTTGATTTTTTTTATAGAAAAAACAAAAAAAATTCAAACTTTTTCCTAATGAATTTTTATTAGTATTTAAAGGCTTTTTAGTATTTGTACTTAAAACTGTTGTTGAATTTGGTGTTGAATTTTTTGATGTTACTGATTCATTTATATTTTCCTCATCTGAACCTGATATATATCCACTACCAATACCAATATCGAGTATAACAGTCGATGTTGCTGTTGCCGGAGAAGATGATGATTCATTAGGAATCGTATCAATATTCATCGGATTATTTGTTGTTACTTCTTCATCAGACATTTCAAAAAAAAATAATAAATCAAGAAAAAAAAACTAACTACAGTTTCTCAATTCTATTGATTGTCATATTTATCCAATCGAATACAATAAAAGTGACATCTAGAAATTATTATTTTTAGAGGTTAATCGTAAGAAACAAGCGCGTTTGTAATATTACTATGGTTACTTATCTATTTATTATTTTAATCCTATGACATATCTTCTTTTCTAAGAAGAAAAAATAGATGGCTCAACCTATACGAACAAAACGATGTGATGCTTATGAAAATTTAATAAATAGTTTAGATACAGAAAATGATCTTAATGATATAGTACTTGAAAATATAACTAATTCAGAATTTGATCGTTAGTAATATCTAAATTTAATTATTAAGAAAAGAAAAGAATTATTTTATTTTATTTTTTTTTTGTAAAAGAAATTAATGAAGATCAACAAATAAGTAAACCAGTTCTTCGCAGTTATAGCAAGTAAAAAAATTCTTTTTTTCTTGCTTCATTTAAAAAAATATTTTATTTAGTCTTACTTATGAATCATTATCCTATAATATTCAACGTCCATCTCAAGCATCTTTAATTAGTGAACAATTACGTAATTTACGTCGAAAATTTAGTGATCGAACTGATGCTATTAAAGAAATTATTCATCAACCACCAGATTATGAACCTGATACAAATAGTTAGTATACTAAAAAAAAATAAAATTAGTCTCTGTTTAAAAATGTAATGGTTATAAATAGTTGTGAAATAGTACAAGAATGAAAATAATTAGAGATCTGTAGTTTTTGTTATTATAAAGATAAATGAATACTTTATATATATTCCCTAAGATATGTTAGAAATTCTTGTAAATTCAGCGTTTTGTCATCATCAATCTTTCAAAGAGTTTATTACGATTTTTTCAACTTTCATAAGAACTTATATTTTTGTAAGATAGTCTGGAGATCTCTCTATAAAATGACACAAAGCTAGCCTTTTCAGCTATTACGGTTAAAAAAATCGCAGATATTTTTTTTCGCAAAGACTTCTGAATGATTGAATTGTTAAAAAGGAAGTAATACATGACTCTAATGACACACATACAACGTGATGAAAATGATACACTATGAATCTTGAGGGTATATAGAGTTACATGTTCGCTTATATGAATAAATGGTGTTTCTCAACATATTTTCACACAACTGTACGTTCTTAGCTTTTCCCCATTTTTATCACAAATTATAAATTTGCGTTTCTTTCGTATATCAATTAGAAAAGGTATTCGATATTGAGAACAGTATTTTTCTCAAAGAAGATCATAATCAACAATTTACTTAGTCATATGAACTCATAATTTATTCTATTAAATAAAAAAAAACATTTGCATTTATCTCAAGAAAATGTGTGCTATTTCTCAACCATAATAGCTAGAGAGGATATCCAGATACTATAGCTTTATATGAAAGTTGAAAAAAAACCACAATAAACTCTTTGAAAGATTGATGATGATGAAATTCTAAATTATATCTTGATAAATCCATAGAGTACTCATTGATTTTCATAACTATGACAATTACAATTCTCTAACACTTTCCATTCGTTAGTTATGCCAAAAAAACAAACCTACAGCGAGTATATTTTTTCTAAATAGATATTACTTTATTATTTTAAAATATGAAATGAAAGGGAAAATATATATTTATTTTGTAAGGTGTTAGTGTTACCGTACGTGAAGAACAACAACAACAACAACAACTTCCTCGTCGATCAATATTTTCATCAGATAGTGAAAGTCATGCTTCAACAGCTAGTATAGTTATAGAGGGTAATGGATTAAAACAAAGTTTGCAAAGAATTTTTTTACGTTGTATACATAAAACTGGTATTCGAAAACCGATTGATACCGATAGTAAGTTAAAAAATAAATAAATCTCAATATTAAAATTATTTTATTATTATAAGGTTATATTTATTTAACTTGGTTAATGTTTGTATCAATGGCATATTTATATAATTTTATATCAATTCCATTACGTATAGCATTTCCTATATGGAAAAAAGGAGATAGATATATATGGTTATGGTTATTACTTGATTATTTATGTGATGTACTTTATTTAATAGATATGTTCTTTGTTCAAACAAGAATTAAATATTTGGAAAATGGTCTTTGGGTTGTAAGTAAATTAAAAATTCTCATATTGATTATAAATTATATTTATGTAAATAAACTATTCATTGATTTTTTTTTTCTTTAATTTTAGACAATATTTCGTTTAACATTAATGAAATATTTACATTCAATAAGATTTTTATTTGATTGTTTATCATTAATACCATTGGATTTTTTTTATTTTCTTTTTGGTTATCAAACAATATTTCGTTTACCACGTTTACTTAAATTACGATCATTAACAGATTTTTTTCGTTATTGTGATCGTTGGGTTCAAACATTTTTTGCAAGTGTACGTCTTGTAAGAATTCTTGCATTACTACTTTATGTTATATTATCTGTACATGTATATGCATGTATTTATTTTCTTTTTTCAAATTATGAACGTCGAAATGGTGTTGATAATGGATGGGTTTATAAAATTGAAAGTCAACCACGTATGAGTCCATATTCATATTCATTTTATTATTGTTTTAAAATTGCATCGACAATTGGAAATATTCCAAGTCCAGAAACAGGACTTGAATATGTATTTGTTATAATTGGATATTTATTTGCATTATTTATATTTGCTTTATTAATTGGACA
>JAJEKB010000390.1:34651-57665 GCA_022393335.1 Macrotrachela quadricornifera | reverse complement strand
AATATTTAGATTATTGTAATATTTTGATTTTATTATTAAATAAATGAATCAAAGAAAAAAAATACAAATAATTTAACTTTATGAATGTTTGCTTAGAAAAACTTAAAAAAATAACGGGATGTATGTAATTAGTTCAATTTGATCTTGTTTATGAATAAAGACCTGCTCCATTACCATCGGGAAATTTGTTGGCTAAAATACGTGCCCAGTCAATAATCCACCAAAGCTGTGATATTATATAGACCAATCCTAAGAAAAGAAAACTTGAACCGATCAACTTTTTCGATTCTTTTATGGCGCCTAATATAAATAAAGGCAATCCACCGCAGCATCCACATCCTAATGCTAATTTGATAATGCCCAGAAAAACATAGAATCCGTTTCCACGTGAAAGATAGAACCAATCAGCTCCAAGGGTACCAACTACTAGTGAGATAACAAAAGCTGTTGTTTTCGAACGTTGTTGATACGCACATTCTTTCTTTCTTCCTATTGCCTTTTCATGCGTTATCCATCCTGGATCGCATACACACTTTTTTGTATCTGAACATCGTCCATGTTCATTACAGTCGGCATCAGTGACACATGTATTCCTGTGACGATTTTTCGACATACGCATGACATTTGTTCTATTAAAAGGAACGGCCGCATGATATAATGGCAAAAAAATTGTAATGAAAGCAATACATAAAACAAACAGTATTTTTGTCTCCATTACGAATAAATGATAGAACAGTCAAATATAAGGTAAGAGCTTGTTTTAAAAGAAAACGATATGCTTCGATGCATTTTTTACTATTCAGCTGCTTTTACCTTGGCAAATACACATGGAAAATAAGCCAATCGTTGCTTCAATCAGTAATGCATTAACTGAAAAAGTAATTTACAAGGCATATAGAAAAAAAATTATTTTTTTATTTACCATCACCTGCTCAAACCTTATAACATAAATATCCTTACATCAACGATAATTTAAAAAAAAATAATTGTTTTGTTGAGTCTTAAGTTTTATCTTGTATTAGTTCAGTCATCATATCTTCTTTACTAACAATTTAAATAATTGTTTTTTAAGATACTTCTTATAGGTTATGTATTTATCGATGTGTAGTGATAAATGATCATTAAACATTGTAAAGTTTAGTAACAAGTCGCATATTTTTAATCATTTACATTTACTTTATTCATTATAATTAGAATCCGATGCATCTCTAACAGTAACATCTCATACGGTTTTCTTACTTTCTATGCTACTGGATATATATTTCATAAACCTATTTTATGAACGCCGTGGTTTTGTGAATAAATATATGGGTGAATCCATGAGGACCCATCTACTTTTTGGAAAGGTTTTTTTTTCGATTTTTTTTCGGCTCAAACATTCGATCTTTGTTAGAAAACACTTTTGGTGAAAAAAAAATTGGGTCCTATCTGCGAAAAACTCCGAGTTTTTTAGCGTTTTTTCATATATAGAAAAAATGATAGAAAAACGTCTACAACTTCATCAAAAGCTCTTTTTACGAAATTTTTTAGTACTCATAAATAGCAAACAGGTCTAGAAACATGTTTTCTGATAGTAATCAGACTGGTCTTATTGAAAGTCATAGGTGGTAAGTCATTTTCTATGTATATAATAATAGTCCTATTTCATGAATGTGAGTTAGATTCAATTAATTCGAAGAAATCTTATCTTATTTTCTTCGTAAAGTTATAAAGAAGTTGATGTCATTAAATTTTGTCACGAAATTAATCCCAAATGATGAATTCTATACGAAAGAAAGCTAGTGTAATGATGAGGAGAGCTATTTATTGTGAATACTGGATATCATCATCACGTATGATTTTGAAAAAAATCCAATCTATGGAAAAGCATAAAAAAAGAGTTTTATTTGAATGTAAAAGTTCTTATTTGAGTTGATCGAGACGTCAAACTATATTGAACCGTTGAATGACTAGTTGGCCTAAATTCATGCATACTACGAATACCTTGTATTGTACCTAAACTAAAAACAACGTAAGAGAATAAAGTCAAAAGTCTTCTTACCTGTTACTCGAAGTTTTTCGCTCCTTGTTTTTAAGTAATTGCTTTTAACTTCTTCTACTTCATCCGAGTCAAGATAGAAGATATTAACACGAGGATTATCTTTGTTGGATCTTTTTGCTGTTTCAAGTTGTTGTTTTTGTGAAAATTCGTAAAAGTCCTTTGCGTTTGACATGAGAATGTTCTTGGAAAGTGTAGCACGTCTGGCGGTGGATTTTAGTACTGCCCCAATTCCGTCTCCAGCACCTTTACCGTGACCCGTAGCTGTAAACGTCCAAGAAGCATCCAAACCAAAATCGCTCTTGTGATGAATCAGGTTCAAGATACTAGCGTTGTTTTTAAAATGGGCACATGCTTCATCACTAAACGAAAGAAGAGAGATAACATAGCACATAAACTACATGAAAAGTAAGATTTACCCCACATAATTGATCTTTTCTACCAATGGAAAGTTTTTCTTGATAAATTCAACGAGAATTTTTTTTGCACAGTGCTCAAATGCTGTTGTATGTTCCATATAATTGCTTATAATTACTAAATTTGTGTGTTCATCTCCAATGGTAAGATGGATTGTAAATAAGCTGACTTGATGCTGACTAAAGAATCCTTCTTGAACTTCACGCTGACGTATCAGTGTATAATTCATTGAAAAATCTATCTGCGCCACCACAAACCAGTCATTCGTCGATTTGCTGCGAAAGTCTTCAATGAATTCACGTTGTTCTCTGTTTATGTGTGTGTGAAGCAAGAATGATGGCCATCTTTCTTCAATTTCCGATAATAGAGATTCAACTGAGCCAAACATCTGTTGAAGGTCGAACGTATTGTTAACTTTCTTCCACAGAGTCCATGAGCATTGGTCATCCAAATCCATCATACTGTTACTAGTGAGAATATCTGTGATGTTCTTCGATGAACAATTATTGCATTTACCACTGAAGCATTTTTCATCCGAGTCTGTGCACACCATTTGATTAATCAGATCTTTCATATTAATCTTGTTGGTTGCTGATAAAACAGCTGTTCCAGCACATTTTCGATAGTGATTGTTCCAAGCCTATTGAAAGTTGATCGTGCAACAAGTTCAGGATGTTGTTTATTGAATATTCGATACGCGTCCAACACAGTCATTTCTAAAAAGCGAACTGCTACTGATTATCCATTGATTGTAATCGTGTCTTTGGAATTGGATGAGGTTCGACTGATAACACCCTCACGATAAAATTTGACCACATCTGTTAGCATCATAAGTGAGCTATCGAATGGGTCAAGCAGTGTCACTGATGTTATGTGACAGAACGAAGAAAAAGATGCTCTTCACGGGACTCGAACCACGTATCTCCTGCTATCCGGGCAGTCGTCTTAGCCAGTTAGACCAGAAGAGACATCTTAATCTCCGTTTAGCGTCCAAGTGATTCATCATGGACGCTAACAACATCATCAATTGTTGAGTCAGATAAAGCACGATTAGCTCCTCGCAGGCACTGTGGATAAGCGAGTATTCCATTGTTTTTTCGAAGAACAAGCGATCGTCGAGCCTGATTTGGTTTTGATTGAAACCTAATAAGTAGAAAAAAGTTTTTAGTAAAATTTAATTGAAAAAATACGGATATATTGAACAAAAAGAGGATAGAATACGCACCATTTTGCTATTTTCTGTCGGCCCCAATCTTTAGGAGCAATTGTCATCAGGCGAACCCTTTCATCAACACCACTATCAGCATATAACTTTTTTAAACCACTCAAACGTTTATTCGACTCATATATTGTTAGTTCATCAGAATTTGGATCATTCGAAAGTTGAGATTTCCCATCCAATACATCGCATAATTGATTCAGTTTTCGATAAACTTCATAAACTTTGGTTCGAATGGGTGATACTGCTGATCTAAATACAATCGTCTTTTCAGAAAATTCGAATTGAGTTTACAAACTAACCTGTCATGAATCGGATCTATGTTCAGTAATTCGAATACAGCTGATAATTCTTCCATTGCTTTGTTTTTCTTATGTTCGAGTTCATAGAAAACATGATCTGTCTCTTCGTTCATCGATTCGGGATCAGTTGTGCCCTCATCCATATATGGTGATTTATCATCAGTGTCATCTGATTCAGTTATAATGCCACTATCCATATGAGGATTTTGTTTCTCTTCTTTCTTCAATTCATTGACATCCATATCGACAGCATCATTATCATCATCATCATCATTTTTATTTTGATTGATAGGAGAACTTTCTATCATGAATTCTTCACCACTTGAACTTTCATCGTCGTTGACTTCCATTGATTGATGAATCATCATTTTCTTCGATTCAAATGTATGACATCTAGGACATAACCAACGAATTCGAGTGTGAGCCACATCATATTGAGAAATCAAAAAGTTAGAAAGCTGTAAAGACACAGCCTTGATTCCTTTTGGCACAAGTGTAGATTTTCCATGATTTATCGGATATTCACAATATTTTTGTCTTGGCATCAAGATAAAATTTTGGAAAAAAAAGAGATACTACTGAGCAACTAATATCTTTACTAATATTCAATGATTCATCCCGTAATCTTATTCGTTTAAGATCCGGACATTTTCAGTAACACATCACGTTTTAAATCTAAAGATGTCCTTACACAGAAATGGAAAATCTATCATTTCGATAACACTGTCCTTTTCGACTGTGTTCTCTTACTTCTGTGAGACCCCTTCACGACAAATCTTTCTAGTAATGTGAGCAAAGTCGCCAGTTCAGCATCATTTCGAGAGGATAGTATCATCAAAATTCTCGTACTCTACGAAGAAAATAAGACAAGATTTCTTCGAATTAATTGAATCTAATTCACATTCACGAAATAGGACTATTATTATATAAATAGAAAATGACTTACCACCTATGACTTTCAATAAGACCAGTCTGATTACTATCAGAAAACATGTTTCTAGACCTGTTTGATATTTATGAGTACTAAAAAATTTCGTAAAAAGAGCTTTTGATGAAGTTCTAGACGTTTTTCTGTCATTTTTTCTATATATGAAAAAACGCTGTAGGTGTACCCAAAAAATGCTAAAAAACTCGGAGTTTTTCGCAGATAGGACCCAATTTTTTTTTCACCAAAAGTGTTTTCTAACAAAGATCGAATGTTTGAGCCGAAAAAAAATCGAAAAAGAAAACCTTTCCAAAAAGTGGATGGGTCCTCATGGATTCACCCATATGTTTATATACTGACAATATATGAGAAATAGTGTGAAACTATTTTTTACCGCAAGTATGCATGCGAAAAATAAACTCAAAGACATCAGCGGCTAGCCACGAGTGGCGCTCCGAAAGAGCACCGACGAGCGACTGCTCGCTACTTCGAATATTTTTAACAGGCTCCTACGATATGCCTAAACGATCGTTTGAACAAGAAAATGAAGCGATACGTTAGTCGATACTTGCTACTATAATAACGGAGTAGTTGAGAGTGATGCCTATTAGGGATACCGACGAACCACTGCAAGCTGTACTGGACGGTTCACGAACAAAACTCTTTGGAGAAAATTTAAAGGCAGTCTTTTTATACAATATTTGGCACTGGCACTCAATCTATACAAGCAGTTATATTTGACATAGTTCTGAAGTACAGACGGGCGATTCCACATCGGAATCGGTACTGGAATCATAATCGGTGATTTCAATTTCGATTCTAAAAAAAGTCCTTTTTGCCAATGTCTATTCGGAAGACAGAATGGAGTGAGCAGCGACAGATAATAATTGGATTAAATTCAATCGAGGGTTAGGCGAGTCGCCGAGACGAGCGTTATCTTGTTATTAACTATTTTACAGCAATAAAATTTTTATTACCTGGCGAGTAGCCAGTGAAGAAGCCTACAAATCAATAAAAAATCATTCAACCTGTAAAACAGGTCGCTTTAATGGATTGTATTATAAAAGAAACTCACTGCCAACACCTCTGGTTCTAATTCGACCTAATCGCATTAAACACAACTTTATGGACAAGAACAAAATCTTCGTATAATTTTCTTGACGCTAAAAGAAAATCTGCATCATTTTTACATTTTATTGGATTTTGTTTAGTGTTTGGATATAATGTGTTGATCGTTTTGGACAACAAACTTCACATAAGAATTGTTAAAAACTTGAATTTTCATTTTCTTTTAAGTAACATCGAGACCAAAGTAAAACAATTTCCGAGCGTGTAATTTCAGATTTAAGACTGAGACTGAATAAACAATTTTATTTATTTAATATTTAATTTAAATACAAACAAATCGTTTAAATAAATCATATAACAGGTCTTCTATTAATTCTCCTTATGAACTTTGACCAGTTTGTTTAAATTGATCTTCAATATCTTTATATTGATTTCGAATAACTGTTTTCCACATTTAACAAAGTTTAAATGAAATGAAGATTAATTTAATGAAACAAAAAAGAAAAGAAACTTTGTTCATTTGATCTTGTTCTTTATTAATCATTTATATTAAAACTAGTTTATTTTTCTCGTTTTCTATTTTTAATATATTCTTGATTAAGACTTTCACGAATATTTTTTAATCTTATATATTTTCATTGAGGAAATCCTGAATTAAAATTTAAAAATTAAATTCAATTTCTAAAACGATCAATTTCTTATATTGATGATTTTTGTTGTTCACATTCTTGCTATTGAACAGAGATTGTACAATCCATAACTTGTTTTAAATACTTAAAGTATTTTATTTTTCCATTTTTGTCCGTTAAAAATTGTTTAAATAATTGATATAAATCAGTAAAAGTATTAACTAGTATTATATCGAGTATTTATCTATGTATACATGTATCTACAGTGGTGAACAAAATTATAGAAACAGACTATGATTTGTCATTTAATTTTTTTTCATATAACTTTTCTCTACTGCGAATAATCTGTATATCTAAATATATGCATTTCAATCTAGTCTCTCAAATTGTGCAATCAGATTTGCTCGATTTGAACTTCAAGTTTGCACAAATAGAAATTTGTTGAAAATGGTGTCTCTGAAAAATATCAGTAAAAAACATGAGTCCATCTTAGCTTCTTGCTTACTAAGAGAAAAATAGATGAATGCGCATTCTTCAGACCCAAATTAGATAAAGAAGACCTTTTGCTACAAAATAAAATATTTTCATGTTTTCAATTAACATTGTCTTAAAAAGATAACAATATTTCTACGTTTAAGACACGGCAAACCTACCTTTTCAAGCCATATTTAACACAAAAAGTACTCGTTGTTTTTAACATGTTGTTATCCTTCTAAGAAAATCTTCATCGGGACCTTGAAAATATTTTATTTTGTAGCGATAGATCTCCTTTATCTAACGCGGATCTAAAAACATCGCACTCCTCTATATTCTTCTTTTAATAGTCAAAAAGTTAGATTGACTCGCATTTTTTACTAATATTTTTTTCAAAGATATGATGTCCAACCGATTTTCATTTGCGCAAACTTGAAATTCGCAACTACCACATTAAAATACACAATCGGAGAGTTCACATTGAAATGTATATGTTTACACATACAAATTATTGCAAGTAGAAAAAAATGGAAATGTAAAAAAAATTAAAATACAAAAAAAAAACTTTTTTTTATAATTTGTTGTCCAGTGCGATGTGCATATAAATTTTTAAAGTTAAATTCTTTTGTTGAAGTATACAATAGGAAAAAGTTGTGAATGTATTTGGATCGATTTGAAATGTAATTGACAATAATGATTATAATCAAAATCTTATAATATCAACATTAATATTAATATTAATGGATACAATAACAAGACGAACTTAAACACTTTGTTAAAAACTTTTTATGAATTTTGTTACAGTCAAATAAAAAAACTTTCTTTTCTAAAAAAATTTATCCTCAACAATATAAAATTGAAATGATAAAGATGACTTATTGATTTATTGTAGTCTTTACCAATATCACAAACAAATGAAAAATTTAGTATTTCATAATGATCTTGTTTAAATTATTGTTTTTTATTCTTTAAGTTAAAAATAAAGTAATAACAAAAGGTTTAGATTATTGAAATATTGACATATTATTATTAAATAAATGATTAATCTATACTAAAACTGATTAGAAAAAAACGAACAAAAAAAGAAAAAATAGATATTATCAGTTTGATTTTTTCTTGTTTACCAAGGTTTAAGTGGTGCTCCATTACCATCGGGAAATTTATTGGCTAAAATACGTGCCCAATCAACAATCCACCAAACCGGTGAAACAAAACCGAGCAATCCAGTGATAACACGACTTATAGTTTTAAACCCCTGCGAGTCACTACTTTCAGCTGCTTTAATAAGAGGTGCTCCACTGCAACATCCACATCCTAGTAGTAATTTAATGATACCTATAATAATATATTGCGTGGCTCCACGGGATAGATAGAACCAATCAACTCCAAGAGTACCAACCAATAGGGAACAAATAAAAGCTATTGTTTTTGAACGTTGTTCATAAAAACATGGCCTGTTTTTTCCATTGGGAGTATTAAATGCTATCCATCCTGGCTCACAAACACATCTTTTTGAATCTGAACATCGTCCATGTCCATTACAGTCAGCATCCCTAGTGCATGTAGTCCTTGTAAAGTTTTTCAGTGGGCGCACCGAGGATGGTCGATCGTTGAAATCGTCCGCATGGTATAATGGAAAAATAATGGGAATGAAAGCAATACATAAAACGAAAAGTGTCTTCTTATCCATGAAGAATAAATGATAGAATATAATCCAAATCAAAGGTAAACGCTTGTTTAAACAAGAAAGATATGCTTCAATGATTTTCTTTTTCTATGTAGACAGTCTTACCGTTTCAAACACGCAAAGTTATAAGAGATAGAAAACGCGCAATTATTGCTTTAATCGCAAATGCATGACGCGAAAATGTAATTAAGAGTATATATCAAAACAATATTTTGTTTTTTATATTAGAAGCTGCACAAACTTATTATGAGCATGTCCTTGTATCATTCAATCACCATATAACTTATAATAAGTTTTTTTGTGAGTGTCAGCTTTCATCTTGTATAATGTCATTCATTATATTTTCTTCTGTACAAATATTTTAAACAAATTTTGTTTTTGAAATATCTAAAATAGATTTTATACGTGTCAATATTTAGGCATAAATAATCATGTGGTACAGCACAAAATTCGGCTGCAAGTCATGAAATATGTTCTAATGAAACCTATTCACCTTGTTTATAATTTGACGCATCTCTAACCGTTACGCCTTTTACGGTTTTTTTTTTCCTTTCTATGCATCGTGATTTATGTATCAGAAGTTCGTTTTTTCTTCGTCGTTATAAGCTTCTGAACGAATATACACTTGATAATATGTCATTTGTTACAAAATTAATAACCTTTCTTACAATGAATATAATGAAGAAAAACTAGAAAAGTTTTTCAGCAATATAACTAAAAATTTTTAATATCCTATTGATGAAAGTTGCTTATCCATTTTTTTATGAAAGAAATTTGTACATTTTCATTTTAGATATAATAACGAAAATATTACGAAAAATGAAAGTATCTGATTTTTATAAATTAAGAAATGATTATTGTGTACTGAGAAGAATCGAAAAATATGCCATAATAAATATGCTACTTAGAGTCCTTTTAGAAAAAAAACAAACATGTCTTATTTTTGATCAGTTGATTGATATGCAAATTATTGTACAATATGTTAATAAAATAGTAGAAAAATACAATTGTATGTGATTTAATATAGTACTGCAAAATATTTTTTTAGATCATATTTTCATTATTTATTATTTTCTAAGAATTGAAAATTTGAAGGTATTTGACGAATATTATTCAGACACTATCTGCCTATTAAATCAAATGTTTTTATGTATTATATTTTGTCACCGTGTTGTAAGATCAAACTACAAAATTTTAATCGTCTTTCAAAAGATCAATCATAATTGCTATATGAATAATCAATATTTTTCTATGATATTTGTTAAATGATATAATTTATCAAAAAATTCTTTTTTATAGGTTTTATAATAATATTTCTAATTTTCTTAAATCATTTTATTATTTTATACAGAAAGAATAAATAAAATTTTTACTTTGATAAATCTTTGTATAAATATATTACAATTCATCACATGTCAATATTTTTTGTCGCATGGAATGATCAATTTTATAAAAAATTAAAAAATCAAAGAGTTTGTTATGATAGAAAATATATCAAAGTAAATAATATGAATGCCAAAAATATCATTCTTAATTTTTTTTTCATTTTAAACAGATGCTTTTGTTTAAATTTTCATTTTATATACAATTTATTTACGCACGATAACGAATTCTGTTGTTGTTATAATAATAATAATCATAATCCCATGGTTGTAATGGTGCTCCATTACCATCATAAAATACATTAGCTAAAATTCGAATCCAATCAGTTGACCACCATATCAATGAAATTGCACTAATAATAATATTAATTATATTACCAATTGCAACATATTTACGTGATTTTGCTCTGGCAATAAGAAGAAGTGGCCATGCAGTACAACATCCAAGTGAAATAAGTAATTTAATAATACCTACTACAATATATCCAGCATTTCCTCTTGATAAAACAAACCAATCAACACCTAACATACCAACAAAAAATGAAACAAGAAAAGCTGTTAATTTTGTTCGTTGTTCATAAGCACATGTATCCATAAAATACCATGTGATATAACCGCGATAACATTGGCACATATAAGCACTACAAAAACCAAGGCCACATTCATTATCTTCAGAACACCAACGTCCCCATCGACGTGGATAAGTCATATGGCCAAAATGAACTTTTTCTGGTTTAGGTGCAAAACGAGTTTCTTCAACAACATTTATAAGAGTAAAAATAATGAGATTGACAATGACAGTAAAGTAAAAAGTACTACGCATGTTGTCCTCTAGTAAAAATAGTGTTGATCAATCTTAAAGAGAAAGCAAAAGAATACGACAAAGTCAATATATAGACGCAAAAATGTAGTTTACAACAAATTTTTTTTTCTTCCTTTCGATTCTTTATGCCATTTGACTGAAAAAGAAATTTTTTTTTCTTTCTTTCTTTCTTGTCACTGATCAGTTGTATTCATTACTATATTCTATCAAACTGACTGCTATTTACACAGTAAAATTCATTTATTACTCATATGGTGCACGAAAAAAAAAGTCGATGTATAAAACACATATTCAAAAAGAAAAATATATAATTGAAAAAGTTTCATGATGACAAAAAGAAAAAAGAAAGCGTGATATCTTAACTGATATAAATTTATTGCAATTCTTTTTTTCACATTCTCTTTCCTCTCATTACTACATTGATAAGTTCGACTGTCTTATATGTTTGTGTTAAATATCAGTTGTTCATGCAAATAGCACATGATAAATGGAGCATGCTCATTCATAGTATTGAAAACCTTGAAAATACATGCGCATTCTGTCAATGTATGCATTAGTCATATATTTGTCAAATGATGAAAATGCATAAATGAATAAATGTTACATGTATATGTATATTCATACGTTAATATTTTTAATATTAGAATAACATGTGGATTTTGTTGAAATAAAATTATAATTATTGATGATAAATAATGAAAGATTACTTTATTCTGTATAATTCATTACCTAGTAACTTCATTTATTTGAAGCTTTATGTTAGTATTATAATCAACGAATATTAAGTAGGGATACTATATAAGATTCAAGACTATAATTAATGTTGGATAACTGTTTGCAATGAAATTTTTTTTTTCTTATATAATTCTTTTACTTTTTATTGCATAATATTGCATCACGATAACATAAAGTTTCCTTCTCTTATTGTGTATTATTCTTCCTTATTGAATACACTTTAAAATTTTATAAAAGAAGTATAGATTATATAACAATTATACTATTTATTTAGTATGTCTATGCAAACGTAAAATTTTCAAATGTATAGACATATAAAATTTTTATATTATTTATTTGATTTCAATTAAAAACAAATTTAATCTTTGAAAATATTTAATTTGATTTAACATGATTAGAAAAAATTTCCTTTTCTTTTATCATTCAACTAATATTTGTTATAAATCATAAGCTGCTTAAGTTTAATACTCATCTTCATAGGCAAACTTACAACTATATAGAGAAAATAAAAATGTATGCAAAGTTCTGATTTGTCACAAAGCACCTTACTGAAAATAAGATTGATAATTACACAATGTCGATAATTGTCATGATAGAATAATAAAAAGTTTCATTAGTAGTCTTAGTATTCGATTTAACAAACGTTTTATTCAACTTCTTGATGAAAACTCATTAATAAATACGTTTGGAAATTTATCTAGTACCTTTGTAATATAACAAATTATGATCGCATAAAATTTTTTTTTTATTTTCCTTGTATAATTATTGTGCAATTATGATTTAGATAGTATTTATAAAATGATAATTTTATAAGAGAACATTTCCAAAGGTCAATTCACTTTTCATTCGGAACTTAATGTACCTCATAGAACTGAGTGAGTTATGTCTATGATAAACAGAGTACGTGTCTCTAGCTTGCTTGCAATGAAATCAAATGTTTTTAATTTTATAGTTGAATGTTTACAGAAAGTTCTAACTATATTGCACGCAAATCTACTCGAATTTCGATGAATCTTTCAGTGTTTGAAGAATTTTTCATTCTGAGCATGTTGATAAAAAAAATTTTTTCAAAACATTTTTGTTTTTGTGAAGATACGCTCAAAATACTGAAAGCAGCGAAAGCTTAAAAACTCTTAAGAAATTCTTTTTTTTTACAAGTTTTGAATTTTTGTTGCTTATAGTATTTTAAATGCACATCCATCAAATTGAAGATGTTTTGGAAATTTTTTTAATTAAAATATTCAGTGTGCAACATAGTTAGAATTTTATGTAAATATTCAGCTATAAAACTAAAAAAATGTTCAATTTCGTCACAAGCAGGCTTGTGGCACACACTCTTTTTATGATAAGCATAACTTACTAAACTTTATAGGATATATTAAGTTTCGTTGCAAAAGCGAATGGATACTTTACAATCACCAAATTTTAATTATAACTGAACGAATAAAGTAGAACAAAATTCTTTCGATTTTATTTTATCATCATTGAAATTATTAACTGCAAGTCATATTACATTAACTAAACAGTAATTATATTAATTTTTTAAAAGCATCTATCACAATATACTCTGTCATCTCTATAAAATGTAGAAATATTTGGATGACTTCAGCTTGGACAGAATAATAATAAAAAGGCTTTAAACTATAAATTTTATTCGTATGAGGATACTTCATTATTTTTTCAATAATATAACCTTTATATCATACATACAAATATTATGAAAACATTTTCCATAAAAGTATTTGTTAAATAACCTGCTTTCATTCATGTTCTATATAAATTTGATGCAACAGCCATCATAATAAAATTTATTATAAATGCAAAGATAATTTTAGTCCTAGAAATAAGAAATATAATCGTAAATCAATATATAATCTCTTTTTAGTCTTATTTTTGAATTTTTAATATACTGTCTATTTGATATTTATTTTTGAATAGTAATTCATTAGAATTATAATAAATATAATCTACAAAATGAAATATAATGCATATAAATTTTCAGGTTTGAAAATTTCATATAAATAGCAATTCCTAAGAAAATAAATTTTACTAACATGTTATGATTAAGTGTAATAGAATGTTTTATTATTAGATATTAAATGATTTTTTTCATGTTAAATATTATTGTCACATATTCAGTTGTTCTCATAAAGTTTTTCAGTTGAGTATTTTTTTAACATTAATAAATACGAATTTTGCTGATGTTGAATAGTTTCAAATGATCAATATCATTAAATTTAAAACAGTTAAAAACAAGTTAATTTTTATAACATAAAAATATCTTTTTCCCTGAGAAATAATAATACGTCAATAATTGTTAGTTACAAATTCTTTTTATTTATCAACTGTGATTGCTGAATTAATACAATCTATTTTAAGTTATTTGTTAAATATATTATTTCATTTTTTCTATTCAAACATTCAAAATATCAACAATCAAAGACATTTAAAAACAAAGAAATAACATTAAAATCATTTGTCTATATTCAGAGAAATCGACTTAGAAATTGGTTTTTAGATATATTCATCCTATAATATAAATACAATAAGAAAAAATTGTTGTCCCTTATATTCTCTAAGTGGTACTTTTTAGTATAAAAAAAGAAATGAGAAATATATGAGCAAAAGTTTCATTACTTTTTTTTCTCATTTTTTTTTTCAATGAAATCAAAATGGCTATTCCTCTTAAGTGGTTGATCGTCAACTTTTCTTTTAAATTATTTGTTGTTAAAGAAAAAAAAAATTGAATGGACATATGTTTTCTTCTATACAAATGTTCTCAACCTACCCGATCTTTCCTGCTGAGTGGGTGGTACTCATCAATTTTCTCCTGTGTCCTTTTTAAATGAGCAAGTATCAATGTGAACATAAGAAAAAAAAACGTGAAAGATAGAATCTTAATGTTGGTTATCCCTGTTAGCAATGACACAACTAGACGACACTAATTGTCTTTTTTAATAGTTGTATTATGCATATGAAAAACAAGATCAAGTGGGTGACACCTCATCTCATAGCAGTAGATCATCTATCTGTCTATTTTAATGAGCGAACATTCGATCTCTTTTACCTGTATATATGTTGACAAACATACGTCACGCACAGTAGGGAGCTCATCAAAGCTGTTCGCCTGATTTATTCTATTACATTCTCAATAACAATAGGCTAACAGTTGGCTTGTATCGCTTCATTATTTTCTTTTTTCCTTATTCGAATATTTATCAGAATAAAATCAGAGGTGGGATTTATCATTGTATATCATTACATCATATCAATCAAATAAAATGAAGAAGCGGTTGATTTTTTTTTATATGTTAGTGACAAATATTTGCCGCTACCTCTTGTTACTCAATTCGACCATATCGTCAAGTGTCATTCAATAAACGAAAAAGACTTAAGTCAATACATACATATCTATCGTAGCGTCCGACGACAACTTTCTTCCTTGCATAATTACTTTTTTTTCTTAGCAGCGGTAGCAATCCACGTTCGAACAATATGTGTATATGTCCATAACTCCTATGCTCGTTCAAGTATGCCTCAACTACTTGAGGAAAAAGAACGATCAAACGAGACAACATTAAACTGTTAAGGAGAGAAGAAAGTGACTTCTATTCTGTGATCTTGTTTGAATGAGAGTATATACATATGCGTATATGTGTTTGATAGAATCATCATCAACTAGTAAATATATAGATTGATAGTGTGAAGTTTGCAAAAAAACAAGCATCGGCACGTGTATCTACTAAAAATTCTTCATCAATCAAATCTGATGAATAAATAAAACAATTGTACAATCAAAATTTGATAAATTCTACGTTTGTTTAAAAGCAGATAATTATATTTAAAATATAAAAGAAAAATTTAATTCAAGGCCAAATTTAATTGTCAACATTGTTTTTTTACAGGTACATGAAATGTTACTTCAACTTAAGTAATATGAGATAAAAAAATTTTATTTTTTATTTTTTTCTTTTCATTAATTTAAAAAAAAAAGAGCGATGAAATATGAACTTGATTCTATTTTTATCAAGGTAATATGTGTCCAATTTCGATATTTATTCTATTTCTCGCTATTGATGACCTGGTTATTCGAAATAACACAGTAATTTGTCTCATTTTCTCGCGTGATAGGTGATAAACGAAAGTGATGAGAGAAAGATAATAATAGAAATGAAGAACGATGATGATGAGCGTGTTGAAAGCGGCACACTTTGTCGTATAGACAGGTAAACAAGTGTCGGACAATCGCCTGCATACACATTATCAATAGATGGATGTATATCATTTTATAGCTCGTTTGTATTCTATAAACAAATCAAAGCAACTATCGTCCACAATTCTGTTCAATCGATCACATCTGTCATACACTTTTACTGATCAAATCGAGACCAATAAGCATGTGTTTCGCTATTTTATTCATTGGTCAATCATGCAAATTCATAGAGACATTCTTTTCTGTTTCTTTCTCTATTTCTCTCTCAATTTTCTTCTTTTTTTAAAGTGTTTCAAAACATATTTTAACCAATCATAGAATAAATCTAATTGACATTTTTTTTTTCTCTCTCTCCCTCAGTTTTCTTTCTCGTTCGTTGATGTGTAAAATGATTTTTCATTCTTTTCAAATCAAATAAACAATGGAAACTAGTAGTAAGAAACGATCAACAACAATTAATAATGATAATCACAATTCAAATTTAATAAATCAAACTAAAAAGAAAAAAATAACAATATCATCATCTTTAAATACAAATGATTCTCCAATTGCTGGTACACGAATTACTGAATGGGAAGAATATGAAAAATGGAAAGAAATACGTGGTGATATTGAACCAACAATGAATTATGTTGAAATAACACCAGAAGCTATTGAAGAAATACGTAAAATAAAAAATATTATCGGCGATTATGTTTGTCAATTATGTAAAGTTAAATATGAAAATGCTTTTGCACTTGCTATGCATAAATGCCCACGAGTTGTGCATATTGAATTTCGGTATGAATATTTAAAAAAAAAATTTCTAAAATCTAAGGAAAATTTTCATCTTATTTAGATGTCCTGAATGTGACAAAACGTTTAATTGTCCTGCTAATTTAGCTTCACATCGTCGATGGCATAAACCTCAATCATCATTATCGTCGAATGATCCAGTAGCACCACCTTCATCATCTTCAACACAAAAATCAATAACAAATAAACATCCACGATGCTCATCTCGTTCAGATTCTCGTTCGACAAATACCACTTCATCAACAATTTCAGATACTGTTCATGAATATCCATCTCTCTCAATATCATCGTCATCATCATCATCAAATATGGATATAGTAAAAAAAGATTCTATTATATTAAATGGAACAAATCAAAAAGTTTCTGATCAAGTCTTTCGAACAATGTTTAATAAAAGTCCACAACGAATGTTACCTCCATCATTTCAACCATTTACAAATTCATATATGAAACAACCATTGATTTTTCCACATCATCGACCATTACCAATGTCAATTCCAGCTACATTTGATTTTCGTCGATTACAATCATCATGCATTTTTTGTCACGAACAGTTTTCTGAACTTAATCATTTACTTCAACATATTCGAAAAAATCATGCTGTGACATCCAGTACAAATGCAAAGACTACTACTTTAACATTAGACAAAATAGTCTTTTAATAATAAAAATAATTAATTAATTAATTAATAGAATAAAAATATTAAGATCATGTTCTGCAATTGTATGTAAAAGATGCTAACGATGATTTTTCCTTTATCTTTGCATGTAATGAATTGGAGTGTGATAGATGTTCGTTTGGACTATGTTTACTCTTTTACTTTACTTTTAATAATAGAATAGTATTATTTTCTCCTTGTACTAATGTATTCATATATCATAATGTCTATTCACTGGAAACAACATACGCTTTACTTCTTCGTATCTGTATATTTGTTTAATTTTTTTTCCTTTTCTAAATTCCATCGATCGTGTTACAAAAATTGAGCGAAAAAATTTGTCACATCTTTATCATAAGAAATAAATTTTTAAAAAGAAAAAGTTATCTTTGGATAACAACATTTTAAACTTAATAATGATGATCAAACGAAGACTAAGACAATTTAGGCTCTTGAAGTTCGTCTGAAAATACCTTGAAGGACTTTTACTCTTTGTCATCGATAGAAAAAAAACTCTGCTTTTTTTGTCAATTAATCTCTCCCACATTAATAATTGCTACATAATTACTTGACATAACCTACATTGACTAAATATTATCATAATATATATTGTATTAATACTTTATAATAGGTCAATATTAAATAAAATATGTTAGATTTTTTTCAATGAATTTTCAATGTTAATAAATCTTATCTAAAGAAAAATGAAAAGAGAAAATTTTTTTTAACTCTAGAGACAAAAATAAATCTATTTCAACTAAGAAGACTTATACTTCATGTATATATTACCTAATTTAATCGATATATTTAATTGACAGACTAGTTTCGACAAAAGTCGATTTATAATCATTGTCTGCTAAAACGGTTCGATAAATTTTCGATCTTGTACTGACACGATTGAACTCTTCAAAGTTTTATGTCATTAAATTTCATGATTTTTTTCATTGAAGGTAAAATAGAACAAGTAACAGATCTTATTGGTGTATTTCAATACTCTTGTTGCACGAATTCATTAGATTATTATTGTACAAACGAGTACAAAATTTTTTAAGAGATAGCAAAATAAAAACAGAATAATGAAGTTTTTAGACATACGATAAAATGATACTTTCTAATAAACTTTTCTGTTATAGTCAAGCTGAAGAGACTTGTCATTTCATCAATAACTTTACAGTAAACTTAAGAAGAAAAGTGTTACAAAAGTCTATCATCTCAAAATGGTAATATGTGGTTATCATATGATTTATTTTTGGATTTTGGAAGCTGTTAATAAAAATGAAGATCACTTCTAATTAATATTAGCTTGTAATATAATATATTTGTTCTTTAATAATATAGTAAAAAGATGAATAATACGGCAAATTTATCACAAATAATACTGATTGATCAGATTTCTTGCTTCTCTTTGCATCACAGCCATTGGATTAAAAGACGAAATCGATGACATATCAACTGAGTCGAAACTTTTTATCCCGTGTACTTATAATAAGACTACACTATTTGAAAGAGCGCGAAAAATTGAAACTAATGATATAGTTTTCACTGAGTAGTACCCCCAAATCCCCAGCAAAAATTTTTAAAAAACATTCTTCAATAAATTGTACGATAGTGATGCGTCGTTCGTCATTCTTTTTCTTTCTGTACATCACATATATGTCTATGTATAGAATGGTTCGTATATGACATATATTTTCTATTGAAAGAAAAACAAAAAACTTCAATCATCATATTACTTTTTTAATATTATTTCAATTTAAAAAAAACAAATTTAAAATGAATGTATTTTAAGTAGACATTTTATAAGCATGTAAAGAATTTATTTATTTTTATTTAAAACGTTTTTTACTTGATGATCTTGTTGTAAATCCATCCATAAGTTTATTTTTATATTTTGAGTGAATTTATTTCGATAGCGTACAAACAAAAACCTACAACAATTTATAAAAATAGTTCAGATAAATGACAAGTCTTGATAAAAAAATCTACCACTAACGTGCTGAGAAAAAAGTATTAAATTGATAAATTTTCAGATGATTATCGAAGTAATAGATAATAATCATATTAATCTGAAACAGCAATTAAAAAAAATTTATTTTTTTTCTAAAATGATGAAAATAAAATTACATTCGGAAGTAAGACTTTCAAATTTTTTGACGACGTCAAAAATTTTCAATAGATTTAAACAGAAATTCCTTAAATATTATCTTCAATTTTATTAAAATGAAATATGATATCATCAGAATGGCCTATAAAACAGTTTACTAGCGTCTCATTGTCAGAGATAATGTTTTTGACAGAAAAATTGATTATTAACCGTTAATATACGATCATCTTTTATTGAAATGAATTTACAGCTTCTTTAAGTGAACGGATATATTACCACAAAAACAAATAAGTTGGTACACGTTCGAAACATTTATTTTTTGGTAAAAAGCAACAATTTGCCATTGGTTGTTTTTCTCTACAGATAGCTTCAAGGAAAGGAAAAAAATTGACGATGATATACATATATATCATACGTGACTATTTATACAGCTTTGTTGATTAGGTCAAAAGAACTCGATTTGTTTAATTCTTTTTTCATCACTATGTCAACTGCTTTTAGATAAGTCTATGTCGTTATTTTCAATTAATTGTTACTAATTCAGGTTTTGCTGTTTAATTTTACAGTGTCTTGCGCTGAGGCAAAAAACAAAATAAAAACAAAAAATTTAGTCTTTATCGTTATAGTAAAGTGAACACCGCTGCATTTTATGAGTATTTTATTTTTGATTTTTGTATAATTCTTTTTAACTACTGTGTTTCATTTTTCCTTAAATAAAACTGAAAAGTTATCAAAATCTTCTTCCAAAGCGAAAATTGTCAAACATATAAGCTTCATATAGATTCCGTTTTGATTTCTACTAGTTAAAAATAGATAAGTACAAAATACATTAAGAAAAATAAACATGTAGTAATATGATATTTTAGTATTTTCTTTTTTTTATTAACTTTTTATATAAATTTAATATTGAAAAAGTAATATAATGATTGAAGTTTTTTTTTTCTTTCAATAGAAAATATATGTCATATACGAACCGTTCTATACATAAACATATATGTGCAGAAAGAAAAAAAATGGCGAACAACGCATCACTATCGTACAACTTATTAAAGAATATTTTTTTAAAATTTTTGCTGGAGATTTGGGAGTAGTGCTCAGTGAAAACTACATCATTATTTTCAATTTTTCGCGCTCTTTCGAATGGTGTAGTCTTATTATGAGTACATGAGATAAAAATTTTCTCTCTACTCGCTGTCATTTTTTCGTTATACGCAATGATAGTTGACGTTGAAAAAGTGACTATCATATCGCTTTGGAGACAGGTGCCGTATATATACGTTCAGCTTCAAATTAACTCATAATTGATTTGCGTATGTCTCTTACGATGGTTTTTACGATCTGCACTAACACATCGATATTTTATTTTCTGAACGATAGTTTGACAAACACGAAGTTACGATATTTTCAACAATACACGAACCATAAATGGTAAATAGTAGAAAAGTCGATTACATAACGGGCAAGCAAACTCAAAAGCCTGTCTTTGTCAAGAACTATATGGAAAATATGAATGTTTTTGATAGGTCTGATATGTAGATTAGTTATGTGAAATGTATAAGAAAAACAGTCAAATATAATAAGAAACTTCCTTTTTCATTACGTGGATACATCTATCATAAATTCACATACTCTATACAAGCAAAGGACTAGCAAAAATATTTACTTTTGTGACTTTCGATTATAGCTGATTTGTCAAACGAATGAAATGTATGAGAAACTAAAAACACCAACAGGCTGATCTAGCACCGGAGACAATTCTGTTAGACTTATTGCTCGACATTTTCTATCACTTATACCTTCAACATCGACCAGACAAAATCTTCAAAGAAAATATGTTGTTTGTGTGAAAATAACAGGAAGGACTAAAAAGAAGACTGATATCAGGTATGAATATACAAAATGTGATGTCGAACTTGTATTTCTGGTTGTTTTCAAAATTATCATACTCTAAGACACGTTTACACGTCTTTTGTTATCAATATGAATAAATATATTCTTTCAAGGTTTAACCCATAATTTGATCTATCGAAGACTTATATTCACTGGAACTCAGAGAGAGAACGAAAGAAAAGTATATACATGATCTATGTATACAAAGATAGACGATACCAGCACTTTAAAAAAGAAACAGATAATTTTTTCAAAAGTTTAATGAAAAGAAAAGAAAGAAAGATTCAAGATCTTATTAACGCATATACAAATAAATCAAGATTAGTATGGAAAATTGTAAGACTTTTCCCATAAGAGAGAAATATTTTTTAAAAATTTTCTTCAATTAGCCGGTCGCATACGCGAGTAAATGTTGCATCCCTAATATGTGTCTGATTACTAATAATAGTAAAAAAATGGAAAAAAAATAAGTCATTTATTTTGTTGGGAGAAATATCAATATTTTATTCTATTCCATCAGTGATGTAATAATGCAAAAATCATATTTTTCTGCCTGTCAAATTATCTCAATTCAGTAGTTTATGTTAAAAGCTTTCTGCTTTTCTCTATGAATTATATCCTTATTTACAAAAACTTGTGCGTAGGATAGTAATCACGTGAACTAGTATGTGAACAATGATCAAAATTAAAATTTATTCATTTGTAGATCATTATCAGATCTAAATAGATGTATAAAAAAATATTATTATTATTATTATTATTATACTTTTTTTGTCTTATTTGTATTGATAAACACCACTATGTTTTATGGATAATGACATAATTCTTCTCTATAGAAGCAAAGTAATATTAATTAATATAAACTAGATAAAAATAGTAAGAATGTGAATAAAAGAATTTTGAAGGCGGCTTATTATACATTCATGATTGAAATCAGCCACTTGTTTTCTGTAATTGACTACTTAAGTTCGAAAACTATACATGACCTAGATGATAGTTTGTATTTTAAAACTTTGTCACGAGAAAAGTACTTCTGATAAAAAATATATTAAAATGAAATGTATAACTACAAGTGATTTCAAAATTTTGATAATTACAGAGTATGTTTTATATCACTTCTTTTCAGACTATTTATCAAAGAGCATATTTTCGAGTTAGACACGTAATTAAACTATTGTACATTTTTCAAATTAAGAAAAATTAGTTTTATTGTTACGAAATTTATATAGCTTGTAAAATGATGTTGTACATGTGAAAATTTAAAAAAAAAGAAAAAATTGTTCTTTTAGCCGTAAGACTCGTATTCAAAATGCAGTAATATCAATTAAGTTGCCCATGTGCAACAATGTCCATTATATAAAATTAAAATGTGAATCTATTGTTTTCTATAGAAATAATTGTTTATAATAATAATAATATATTTACTTTTGCAATTAAGTTCTTTTGAAATATTTACTTTTCGACTTTAAATTTTCTCTATTTTGAAAAATATAATATATGCAGGGCGATCTGTCATAAATTTCTATATCTTTCTGCTTTTCTATTCTTTATATGTATCAGTAGAGAGAAAAAGAGCAGGTTAAATATATTTATCTCTGAATATCCATAAAGACATGCTTAGAGATACCCTATGTTAAGTATACTGTTTTTTTTT
>JAJEKB010000390.1:17118-34251 GCA_022393335.1 Macrotrachela quadricornifera | reverse complement strand
ATACGTGTGCACATGTATTTATACGTCGTCGATAGTTAAAGGATAAAATATGTAATCATGGTTTGGCACGAAAATACCTGCGCGGAACCTTAGTTTTAGTTTCTGATTTAGGTTTAGTACGAAATCTTCTGTACGAAACCTTTTTGACTTTTTTCTGTAAAGGCTCGATACCGAACCTTGTCTACGAAACCATTTTTCTCATTCATCAAGAAGTAGTTTCATACGAATTCTTTTTTTTTACGAAACCAAACAAGGTTTGGATGGTGTACCCACGATCAGATCCTTTTTTGGTTTCGTAAAATATCTTTTTTTTTACAGTGATTAACGTTACCCATTTATGTATCAATATCGATGGTAGTTTGTATCAAATCAAGAACATCATCATTTTCCAGAACATTAAACAAGTGGCTTCGAGCTCTGTATCTTTCAGATGTGTTTCTAAATGTTCACCTAATTGATTTTTATTATATGCAAAACAAGGTATAAGCGTTTGAACAGGAATCAATTTTTGTAGCGTCACACCTGTCGATGTCGAAGACGATGTTTTAATAGGAAACGCACGACATTCCTTGACTTGTGTATGTAATGAAGTTAAACCATAGTTCTTTTGATTTTGAGAATCATTCTTCTTGGAATGAGTTCAGTATGCGGTAAAGCAATGTTTACAAGTAGCCCATCCATCCAATATTTACTGTTGGCCAATATCATCGATTAATCCCATCAGACAAACAGAGAAATATCGTTTACCCAAAGTACGTAAGTTGCCTTTGGATTGTTCACTGAAACAAATTCTTTAGCTCATAACTTACGCTGTATTTGTCCAGATTTTAAATTGTCAGAATCAATCATATTCGATAGTATTGAAGAAAAGATATGTAATAAGACTAATCTTCAGTGAAAGAGAATTTATCAGGTTAAAACAGAACAAATACGGAACCAATATTTATTCTATACTGAACAGACTTATGAATTGTCCATAGTTATGAAATACTTTATACGGATATATTGATAGCATAATATTTCACATACTTCATAGTAGTACTCATAAACCGTTTTTTGACAAAAAGAGACAGCAAAACAGATGCATTCATTTAAAAGTTCAATCGGGAAATTTCTGGTTTTTTTCGACCGGCTGTTCTTCTGAACTGGTTCAGTTTCAGCACTACACCTTGTGAAAAATAAATCATATACTTCACGAATATTCTATCGGAATTTTTACAAAGATCTCTATCGGCTGTCAGTTCACTGTATACTAATACTTCGAGCCATTCAGAAATATAATCAAGATTTTGATGAGGGTGACGAGTTTTGACCATGTAAAATACGATAAACACAAAGAATATATCCATCTAGTATGATAACTTTATATTCTTCCCATGGATAACTTTTACTTGCAATTAATTGAGTGATATTATATAACTAATCTGGATCAAATGTTAATAATTGCTTGGAATCTGACATTGGCATTGACGGACATGATGAAAATAAAACCAAGAAACTTAAAGTACTTAGAAATAAAGAAGGAAGAAGCTTTTCTATTGAATATTCGGTGGCTAAAAGCACACCTACCAAATATCATCTCAAGCTCTTTTTCACTATCTGTACATACAACAAACAGCAACTAAAATTTAACATTTACTTTTGTCAATATTTATACGAAGCAGACATTTTATAGGAGAAAACAAAATGACCTCTATTATCAGTTTTCTGCTGTTGACTGTAGATAGATAAAAAAAAGTTTTAAACCCATTTGAGTATTTTGATAAATCTCGAAGAAAATATCGTAGTCAAATTATTCTAGTAATCCAAAGAGTAACAATTGATCTAAATCGGTTGAAACGCATCTGAGCTTACCTTAACTTATGAAATCATAAATCAGTTATTACTCCCTTGGTATTTATGATATAAATGTGAGATATAAGCCCCATCTTTCAGATAAATAATTGTGAAAATTAGTTGTTCCGTTTATTTCCATCGGAGGGATATATACTGAATTCTAGTTAGCGTCTTCATGTGACATCTGTTGACGTTGACACAGGCAAATGAAATTCACTTATTATTTACGTTTTCTCCCCTTCAAAGAGAAAAGAAAAACAAGCTGATACTTTCACTGAAGAAAGCATGTGTTATAATATAAAAAAATGTTTTTTTGTTAAAGTATGCAAATTTGAAAGTATTCACTTTCAACAGGTTTGTTTGCCTAGATAAAGATCCTGTTTTTTTCCCACAAAAGCATTGCCGCTTTCATTACAAGTATGAGTGGGTTTTCTTTTCCTTATAAAGCATAGAAATATCAGTAATAATATTACAACAGCATACATAGGTAGAAAAATTCTATTTACCAACCCTTTAGAAGTTGTTAACTAAACTTCATTCTCGAATGACTATTAAGTAAGTTTTTATTAACTGCGTACGAATAATCTAATATGAAACTTACATTGGATAAAATTGAACCACAAATACAGTGCATGATACGCGACTTTTTAAATATAAATAGATTTTATAGGAACGACTGAAGCAAACACATAAACAGTTGTATGTAATGAACCGTATAGATGACAATTTAAAGTAATACGGGCTAGCATCCGATTAGAGATAAAAGAGATGAGATATAGTGGTTAACAATCGTGGCTATGTATTCCATTTTTACAATACAAAGAAAAAATGTCTATTCTTTATCTGAAGTTCTCATATTTTGCTTACTAATCGAAGACAAACACGTCAATAAATATACAAGTGAGATAACGATATAACATTTATCAGCGCGTACTTGTCAGTGCTACAGCATCAACTTACCAGACAGTCGCTGATTCATCACTATAAGTTGCATTTTATCTCAAGTGCCTAATGAAAAATAGTAAATAGTTTTGAATTGAATTGTAAAAAAAGATGCCGAAACGAGACGATATTCTCAATCAATTTGAAATAGATTCTTGAAATATATCAATTTATTTATTTCAGATTATTTCTTTATTTTTAATACAATTACGTCATGGATAAACAACGTTCAAAGACTGCACCAAAGACGTACACGAATTCGAGAACTATCACATCTTCATCAAACGAACCGGTCACCAATGACTATCGTTTAGTTGAGTACGATCAACAGCCATCTCATAATAGCTTAAAAATTACTATTTCGACTCAAGAATCTCAATCTGGCAAGCATACTGAAAATCGTACCAGTCAGAATCAATATCAATCAGCAAAACAAGAACATCGAAATGAAAGACACGCACCCAAAGAACAACAATTGTTGGGTATTAATTCTATGAATAAATTTAGTTCTTAAAATTCCGCATTTTACTATTATAGCGCGCGGTAAAAACAACAACAGCAAGCAAAACGACAACAATAATGCTTCACAAGGCCAAGTAGATTACATTTTCTCATTTTAATGCTAATAGTATTTTATGAAATACCTTCAATTTTTCTAGAAGTCAAATGATAGTGGCGTTCGTCATATTAAAGAATTGAGTTTCAAACATTTAGAATCGTTAAAAAATACTTTTAATAAAGCTGTGAGAGAACAACTCTTATCCAAAGTTGATCGTGAACAGTATATATCCATTTATAATCAGTTACGAAATACTATTCTTGACAAACGATCAGGTAACTAACACAAGATTTTTTCTTTCAATAAAATAGCATGTTTTGTCTATATTTTTTTTTAAAGATGCTCAAATAACTTTATATGGTTCTTTATTATTCGAATGTTCTTTAAAAGAGACAAGCACGATCGATATCGATGTTCAATTCAATGAGACTTCATCCTATGAAACATTAAAAGAACTTTTGAATATTGTTCGTAATTGGGGTAAAGATAGAATCTTTTCTTTTGATGTGAATGATCCTTTTTTAAATTATTTTCAGTCTCTTTCAAGGAGGCGCGTATTAACATGAATAATGAACCATTATCAATAGATGTAACTTTTCAAAATTCCAATATACTCGTGCGATTGACATCAAATAATATTCCAGCTATTCAATTGTCTCGAATAATTCAAATTTATACGAAATTCGATAAACGTGTACTTTCATTACTTCGTCTTTTTCGAATTTTTTCGAAAGTTTGTTTCTTCGTAAACAAAGAGAACGATCTAATCCTTTTTGTTTCGTTTTATATAGGTATGCGATATTGATCAAAGTGATCAAGGAACTCTTCATCCAGTAGCTTTCCATATCATGATCATTCATTTTCTTCAACAACTCGATCCACCTGTTTTACCATGTCTTCACGAATATGTATGTTTATTTGTTTGTATTAATAAAAACAGATTTTATATGACTTGTTTGGAAAAAAAGGTATTCGGCATAGATAAAGCACCAGTAGCATTGATGAATGATCAATATGCCGATTTTTTTCAAGTATGTAATGAATATGTCAATCGGTGGAAATCAACAAATACCACTAGTGTTGAAATGCTCTTCCTTCAATTACTCTCTTACTATGCCCGAAGATTCAGTCCAAAACGGCTGGGTATTTCTATACAAACTCGAATGCCGCTTTTAAGAAAAAAAAACCTATCACAAAATCGAAGCTTTTTTTGTGCAGGTAAGATCAACAAAAAATAAAACATTTCATTTGATTATTTCATATAAAAATGGTTTTCTTCCATATAGATCCGATATTTATCAATAAAAATTTATGTTATTCACTGAGAGCTGGTTGTTCAATCAGTTATTTTTATCGTACACTTGAAACAGCACTGAATTATTTCTGTCAAACACCAAAATATGAAAATAAAAACGAGAATCTGTATTACCAGATTAGTGACTATGATGAAAAAGTTTTAATAAAACAATTAGTTGAAACAGTACATAAATCCTACAATTTGTTGATTGAACATTTTTCAAACAGAAATGATTACTGGAAAAAAGTACAACATGAAGATCTACGACAGCACTACAAAAAAACATTTGATCCTATAAAAAATCCGATACCTGAACCTATACTTAGATTGAAGGAAAATAATATCATACAATTATTAAATGATGATGGTGAGAATGACGATGATGATGATGGCGATGATGATCATAATAATGATGATGATGAAAATGGAGAGAAATCTGAAGAAATGCCTCAAAAAGATACGGAGAATATACCAAAAAATATCGATCAAAATGAAAATAATGAACGAATTACTACACCGTAAATAATGGAATTTTATTTAACTTGATTGTGATAAATTTATTCATTGTATTTTCTAGTCAGAATGAACTTCAATCGATGGATAACGAAGAAATTGTCGTACAGAAAATATCTGATAATAAATCAGATAATAAAAGCATAGGAGAAGAACCAATATTGTTTAAAACACTCGCTGAACATCTTGATGAGAAACAAAAAGAAATTTTACGCAAAGAATATGATGAACAAGGTAATAGGATTTTTTTCTTCATACTAAACTATTATTTTTCATTTGTTTTTTTTACAATAGTTCGATTATTCAATACTAAGATGCAACAAATATTGAATGATATAAAATCATTGTTAGTTGATGAATCTCGTTCACATACAGAGAAAGAATCAGTTGTTTCTATGGCTTCAATTGAACTCAATTCATCATTTGATCAAGACGAGCAAATAGAGATTACAGATACTACATCTTCGCTTAATCCTTCTAAGATGTTTTATGATATACAAGCTAAAAATTTTGGTGCTGACCAAGTAAAACATATTCTTGATGAAAAGCATTTGACAGAATATTTATCTGTTTCGTACAGGGTGCGCCAACTGCATGCTCAGTATGTTTTCGAGCTAATCATGTGAAATCCAACTGTCCTGAATTATTTATACCAAGACTAGTTCATATACCTAAAATCAATAGACAATGGACTGATTTGATTACCCGTGTTTCTCGACAAATTACTGGTATAGATGCATTTATATTGATCTTTTTTTAATGCGTTTCTATTTCTGTAGATCAATGTAAGCCAAAAAAAGAAGATATGGAAATTCGTCAAGAAATTTTAGAATATCTTAAAAATGAGTTTGGAAAATGTTATCCTTCATGTTGTATTCATATGTACGGGTCATCTCATAATGGATTCGGTTTTCGACAAAGTGATCTTGATATTTGCATTGAATTAAAAGATAATGTATGTAGTTTTTTTTCGTCTTGTCTATATTAACAATTTATTATCAAATTTTTATTGTAGAATGAAGAATCAAATATTTTTACTTTCGAAAAATTATTACAAATATTACAATTAAATACTGATATATTTAAAGATATTGAATTTGTTCGTGATGCAAGAGTACCAATTATTCGATCAATACATTCTCAATTTAATATTGAAATTGATATTAGTCTTAATAATATTCTTGTATGTATTGTCTATACTTCTATAATATAAATTCATTTTAAGCATTGATATAGGCTGTAGAAAATACTCGTCTATTGAAAACTTATACTGATATCGATTCACGTGTATCTGAATTAGGATATATGGTTAAGCATTTAGTTAAAGTATGTGAATAATCTCTTTATTTTTCTATGAAAAGAAATTTTTGTCTTATAGAAATGCAATATTGGTGATGCAAGTACTGGAACATTGTCAAGTTATGCATATATTATTATGTTAATACATTTTCTTCAACAAATTTGTCCATCTGTTTTACCTGTACTTCAACAAGTTAGACATATACTTTTTATTTCTAGATTCATAATTTTTTTAATTTATAAAATTTCAGTTGACCGATGATCCAACGAAGAAGAATAGTATCATTCGTGAATGTAATAATTGGAATGTCTATTTCTATAGTGATTTAATTAAGCTCGTATTCATTTAGAGATTTTTCTATTCGATTTTTTTTCATTATGTTTTTTTCCCGTTAGAAACAAGCATGGATAAATCATACAGAATCGAATACAATGACAACAGGTGAACTTTGGATTGAATTTTTACGTTACTATACTGAGCGATTTGATTATGAAAATAATGTTGTTACCATTCGACAAATTGAACCATTACGACGTGATGAAAAAGGATGGTTTAATCCTACCATTGCTATTGAAGATCCTTTTATCTTGACACACAATTTAGCAGATAGATTATCTCAAAAAAGTATAAGTTTTTAAAAATTATTACTATATTCACAAACACTATTTTAAATAGAATGGACACATATTTATCGAGTATTTATTCGAGCCCGAGAAGCATTTGCTTTACAACCCAAAGACTGGGATCTTCAACGAATTAATATGAAATGGATTGAGGTAAGATATTCCGTATATTGATTTCCTTAAGAGTAGAACAACTTGTTCATTCTATAGGATTATTTGTTTGATATCGACTTTTTATGTCAAGACAAAGCACAAAAATTTCATGAACGTATTCGAAAATCGACGAATAAACAAAAGCAGACATTTAAACCAAGTGATAATAAAAATAAAAAAGAAAATGTTGAAAGTCCGCTCAAGTCTGCAAAGGAGTCTAGTAATCAAAACATTGGGCAAGGAGCACAATCAACACATGCTAATACTATTCCGAACGTGACTAAACAGGACAGCACAACCACACAATAAATATCTTAATAAATCCATAATATCCCTTTTGTTTTTTGTTTCTCTAATTTTGATTAATGACAAACATTCATGTATTTTCATGAAGAACAAATAATGCTCGACTAAATTCTATTTATCATTATCTCTTACTGGTCGTTGTATTGTGCTCTGATAACTATATTTGATACATATACACAAATTGCTAGTGACGGCCATTTTATAAAATCCAGTTTTTGAAATTTCTGTTAAGACTTTCGTATGGGAACGTGGAGCATAGGTCGGAGACGATCATCGTTTTTTCTGCTCCATTTCACTCTTAACTTCTCAGTTTTTTATCTAATGTCAGCATAAACCAATGTAACGCCTCATTGTCTAGCTCAAAATATTATTCACAGGCGATATAAAAACCCAAGCGAATTTTAAAAAATAGCAATTAGTCGTTCGTCAGCGCTCCCACGAGGCGTTACTCACGGCAAGCTGCTTCCATGCTGAAGTCTATCTTCACATAAGTTCATTGTTTTGTGTTCAAAACCACGCTCATTAACGTTTCACTAACTCAAAAGAATTGCAGGATCTACAGCGGAAGGATTCTCTGCAGGAGACTCATAGAAAAAAAAGTAAAGGCACATAGATCTATAAATAAGTGCATCACGCCTAAGTTATGAAATATCGCTGCGAAATCTTAAGTATTTGTTTTTACAAGTACTGAATATTTTCGATGCATGAGTTCCTCAAAATCTGATTCAAGGAGGAATAAAATTACAAAATACTGATTGGATAAAAGCTAGGTTTTTGAAAGCATTTCATTGGCTGAAGTTCCAGACATATAGAGTCAGGTGTAAAAATTTTGCCAATGACTAAGTTTCCAGACTCTATAGTCTGATTCAATGAAAGTCGTATACCGAAAATAACTGAGCAGTGATCTTTAAGCGATGTTCTTTTGGCCCGGTGACAAGCAAGCTTATTTTTACTTTGTCAAATCTACTCTTTCTTGAACAAATATAGCAGTCTTTGTTTGTACACTTCTGTTACTATTCATTTAAGAAGATATCACATTTTAAAAGTTGAAGAGAAAAAAGATTATCTTCATAATTACAATAATAGAGATCAGATTCTATGTTTCAAAAATTATTATTTTGTAGTCATTATGTAAGACAAGACTTTCGAAAACCTTTCCTGAAATGTTAAGATTTCTTGTTGATTTCTCTAAGAACATGTTTTTTTGACCTTTGATTCTGCCCCACTGCCACAAACTGTTTTTTTTCGCATGACCCTCCTTACAGTCGTTGGAATAACAAATCAATTTCATCGATTTTTTTTCAAATGAATAAGGCTGACGTTCTAAATTCAAAGATTAGATTATCAAACTTATCACCCATTGTATGGTAAATTGTTAAATCAACCTTCCAACCATGAACCCGATTTAAAAGCTACGAAACAGAGTCGGACCAATTTCTACCGATATTTCAACAAAAGGCATGGAATTCAACAATGATCTACCTACAATACACATTTGAGAATGGGCCTCCGTCAAAATCTTCACAATAAATCATGACATGGTGTAAAGGAACATTACTAACATCGATGATCATCAGTCAATCGTATTCAAATTCGACTTATTCAGAAGACAAACAGATCATTACAAAACTTTTCTATTCAGCAAAAAGCCACCACGACAAATTCTCACAAAACCACAAAGTATAAATATCCATCGTCTCATAACAATCACATGACACACAAAGAATAATCTGCGAACTAACTATGCTTCAACTATACTTAATTACGACTCAAACTTCAACAAACAAAATTCAACGAGTGCTGAGCTATGGAAAATAGTCGTGCGATGCTTTGAATTTAATCTCTTATCTCCTATTCTCTTGGAGTGTAGCTACGTGTTTTTACTACAAGTAGATAATAGTATTATGTATTAAATCAAAAAAGCTTCGTATTTTTCTTGGATCTCTTATACTAATACTTGTGCCACCTGTTAAAATTTAATGAGTAGCATCGAAATAACTACGGTATTGTGGTAACTATAACATACCGCACACCAACACCCTAGTAATATGGAATACAGATGTTTGTGCCAAATTCATGAAAAAAAACAGGCTATTGTCTTCACGATACCACCTTTCAAAACAATTATAAACTAGTCTGTTAGATGCGGTTGTAGGCGCTCTCTATAACAGCGTATTTTGCAGCTAATTTTGATCTTAATGTGATGAGGAAAAAACGAGTGGCTTGTAGAAAAACTTCGATTGTGTGGCATCTCTAACACCTATTTCAAATAAAAGCAATAGTCAATCTTGTAGCCCCTTATACGCTTGGAACGAAAAAGCATGACATTATTTCATGCAAGAAATCATCAAAATTCGAAATGATTCTCGAAATTGATGATTTTAATACGAAGAGAGCCTAAAGTGAAGATGGCATTTAGCTGTTTTCGTCACTATTTTTCATTACCAACGTCTATTGTCGTAGTCCTTCCGAGCATTCGTTTTATTTTATGTTGTCCAGTGGTTTAATACAAGCACCATAGTCTTTTGATAAAAATAGAATCCTTGCTTAATAAAATAATCAGTAGAAAAATTTCTAGGAAGTATGATATTTAAGCTAGGTTTCGGAATCATTTGTGCTTTTAGCGGTCACTATCGACGGAAAAAAGGCTGAAATTCTTTATCATAGCAGATGCGACTGGATTTCAAGCGTATTAATAAGCCATTACTGTATGAAAAAAAACTTAGAATCTTTCTCTATTCCACATATCAAGAAAATAATCAGTTTAGTTGATCAAACTACGATAAAGCTATAGTAATTTCATTTTCGTCGGCCACTTTTCCGTCACCCGATATTTCATATTATTCTACAGTACTTTAATCATTCCAAATTTCAACTACAAAACATTTTTCATCCACTTCATATTCAACTTTGGCAAAGAAAGCAAGCACAGACCTTTCGTAAAAGAATCTACATAGTGCTGGGCTTTGTCTCCTGGACCTCGATATCGCGTGGGAAGGGTGCTTCACTTCAGCTCCATCCGCCGGAGTACGGTGATACTCCTAGACGAGTTTGGCCCATAATGAGTACAATAGCATCAGCCATATCTTGGTGAAAAAAACATCGGTTTCCATATTATTTCAAAATTCGATCCGTACACAAAATTGCGCGCAAACAACGTTCAAGCGTTAGGCTTGTCATCACACACACTCAAAAAGAAAATCAGTTCTTTTGATCACTTTGAAGTAAAGCTTGCAACTCGGTCAGCTGATGAAAGATAATATAGAAAATGAATATTGGTCAACAAGGTTCTCTTCTCCTTTTTTTCTCACTTCAATGCAAAGATTGCGACTCCGACAGCTGATCGAAGAGCACATCGCAAAGGAATATATCTCATGAATGTTCTATTCATCTCTTTGCTCACTTCGAAGCAAAGGTTGCCACTTGGTCAGCTAATCTAAGATCATTTGGCAAGGGAATGTTTACCAGGAGGGCTGTGTTCACTTTTTGCGATCACTTTGAAGCAAAAATTGCGACTCTGTCAGCTGATCAAAGATCTCATGGAAAAAGAATATTTGACACGAAAGTTATGTTCACCTCTTTTATTCACTTCGAAGCGAAGGTTACGAATCGGTCAATTGATCGAAGATCTCATAGTAAAAGAATATTCATCATAATTATTCTATTCACCTCTTTCGCTTACTTCAAAGCAAAGTTTGCGGCTCGTTCAGCTGATCAAAGATCACATGGCAAAGGGAAAATTATCATCATTGTTCTATTCACTTATTTTGTTTACTTCGAAGCAAAGGTTGCGACTCGGCCAACTGATTCAAGATCACATGGCAAAAGAATATTGGTCAAGAAGGATCTGTTCATCTCTTTTGCTCACTTCGAAGTAAGGGCTGCAACTCGGTCAACTGATTGAGTATCACATAGCAAAGGAATATTTATTATAATTATTCTATTCACATCTTTTGCTTACTTCAAATCAAAGTTTGCGACTTGATCAGCTAATCGGAGATCACATGAGAAAGGAATATGTGCCAGTAAGGTTCTGTTCATTTCTTTTTCTTACTTCAAACAAAAGGTTGCGACTCGGTCAGCTGATCCAAGATCACATGGAAAAGAAACATTTGATACATTGGGCATCAATCGTCTGTGTATGATTGACGCGAATTTTGCTTCAAAATGGTTGGTATTGTTAGCTGATAATCCGTTGCGTGTTATATGAATAACTATGATCACGTTTGTTGAAACGTTCCCAAATACCGTCACGGTACCAATGCTTCTATTCACTTATGTCGGCACATTCAAGTCTATGTGTCTAGTGAGGATATTGCTCGACAATTAGAAAACAGGCAAATGAACATAAATGCCGTAAACATTGTGTTCAGCTATCGTGTTGTCCAACGTTGAAGGAATACTATTAGTGTTGAAGGACCAATCGTAGATGAATGACACGTAAATCGAATTGTCAGTATCATCACCTCCCCATTCCCAATGCTTTTGTACAGCCATGTTGCATCCACTAAAGCAGATTTGCGCAATAGATTTTCCTTGTAGCGATGGCGTGATGAATGAATAGTAATTATTAGTGACGTCGCCGATCCATTGCCAGGTTTTGTCATCTCCTGTGTAGTACTAATCACGACACTTGCCGCACTTGGCACAAGGGCGACCTTGAATATCTTGTTCATGTATTATTTTTCCAATGATACAGTGCCATTTTATCAGTAAATATGCAAAATGTCCTTTGATTGATGAATGTGCTTAACACCAAAGTGGTTCGTAGGTGCCGGGCTTGGCAAATTGTTCGTCTCCTTAATGAAATGTAACTGTGTTGGTTCCTTGTGTAAGAATTGAGACAAAAATAGTGAGAGCCAACAGCGAATTGCCTCATGAAATTCTATGGCATCAATGAGAAACAATGTTGCAATTGTCTCGTGCCCATACTTAATATAGAGACTTGGCTAAGGTTTCGATACGGATGCGTTGGGTAAACTACGAAAATGTAATACTAGAATTGATAAGAGTGATGGTGTAGCACTCGCTTTCACCGCGCACACAAGTTCTAGTACATCTATACAATTGATCATATCCTGTTGCTCATTATTCATCGTACAGTGCTTTTGTTATTATCGACACACACATGTAGTAAAACTCTTTGAGGAATCCAGAGATAGAAACGATTCTATATGCTCTCTTGTTTTGGACAAAAAACATGGAGATATCTGAATTGGTCGATATGATCAATTAAATGTGGATACCCGGTGAAGAGAAAGTACGGAGAACTTCCTTAGGATTAAGCTTAGTCATAGCTAGAGCAGTATGAATCGTCGCTTCAGACACTTCGATCCGAATATCGATGATGTATGATTCACTATATGGAATGAGGAATAGAAATGCAACCACTTTTTGAGTGTGTCACATCCGAATAACTTTCTCTTAAATCAACCTCTGTTTTGAACGTATTGGTAGAACAAAGTTTTATTCTCGCAGAAACATAGAAAATATGAATTTGCCGTAGTCAACACATTCTGATTCAGTATTGCTTCCCTTTAATGTTGCATTTGCGTGTTGTTTTTTGTAAGTTCGAAAAAACGAGCGATCAACAGTCAACAAAGTATACCGTCATCGGTTGCATCTCAAGGGCTGACTTGCTGTGCAACTTATAGGAGCTTCTCATGAACAGGGTGCGTAAAATACATCGTATTTTTGAGTGAAATGACAAAGAGAAAGTATGCACTTCAATTAACCATGGTTTGGTTTCATCGAGCGATTTATATAAGGAAAAAAAGAACAACCTTCATCTGTAACAGATCAGCTACTTTCTTATAAGAGAGAGGGGAAAGAATTCATAAGGGGTTTAGGGACAGGTGCTCGCAAAACTGCTTTGATGTGGATGTATGAATAAACTACGAAAATAATCTTTGAAAAGAGCAATGCAAAATAAAAATAGGTGAAAGCTGAGAATCTTATGTACAGGTACCAGACTGATGTATTTTAAGCAATTTTCGAAATCTGTATCATGATTTCGCAGTGGATCATATAGTCGTTGCTTCAAAAACTCGTTTTATTCGCTTGGATGCGCACGGTATTTTACATACTTAAAGATGAGAATAACTGAGTGAAACTCTTCTCATCACCCTTCTTCAACTGTCCACATTGTCTTTAATCATAGTCCGTCTTGTAGTAAAATTTCGGAATCCAACAAGACCTCCTGTAGGTAGGATAGTTAGACGATTCCTCGGTACTATCGATTCAGAGCATATGTATTATACACTTGATGACCAAAATACGCACCGAATCGAGCCAGCTATGGAAGATAAACCCTGAAATTGATGTGCATGGTGGTGAATTTATGACATGTTTAAAAGACAATCCGATGGAAGACGCTGCTACTTGATGCCAATGAGTGATCGTGTGATTCACGCGCAAGTGTTCGGCAAGCAACTGTTCGAATCTCAAGTTAGAAAGGTATTGTTTAGTTGATGCGAACTCAGATGTATCTTTCTTGCGTAGATAGCAAGTCTCACCAGTAAATTGACGTTCCGATGCTTCAGATGGATGTGTCCTGCTTTTGGTGATATTTGTAGGAAATGTTAAATAAAAAGAAAACAGTCTATTCAGTCAAACAAGCGAAAATAAATTTGATCGCGCAATAATGTGTGCTCATGTATTACGAATTCTCTCATGGTTATAACTCGCATGCTTTTTGTAAAAAGACCTGTCATATTCAATCAAAATTTAGTGGAATTACCTTGCTTCTTTGATGATAGTGACACAGAAGGCTTCGATGTGGCATTTGCTTGAGGGCCGTCTTCGAATTTCTCATTTGGATTGGGCAGTGACGATGATGCCATGCGTATAAAAACGACCTTTTTATTTCAAATCTTAAAATATTTTAACAACAGTTATGGATTGCAGTAGAAATCGTTAGAACAACATCCAATGGGAATCCCAGAGTGACAGACTTTACTTTTACAGAAAAATCCTGCGAAAGTAAAGTCTATGGATACACTTCTACATGCTGTACAATCATTAACAATACGAAATTACTACCATTGCACTATTCAATTGAGATGGTGGAATTTCTCAAAGATGATTCTACCAGCTATATTTCAAAAAACCTGTTCAAAGTCAAATTAATCTTGCCAAATTTTTCATTAGCGATTAATTTAGGCTAATCTTATAGGAAATATTGCTATACTTCACTGGCTTGAACTTGATAGCAGTTTCAGTTTCTATTTGTTTTATCATTAACTCCAAATTCAACCAATTTCAGTTTCAATTTCAAGCAACTTTCACCAATTTCAGAAATTGGAATCTGAGTTGCTGCAGCTCTAATGTAAATTATGATATTCTTTTCTACTTACTATCGCACAACACACAGTATTGACACTCACTCATTTCACGCACTTCTCTACAATAAATAAGGTAGAATTTGTACACCGTATGCAATACTGCATTTATGTTTTTCTTTCATTCTCCATTTCGTGTGTGCGAAATTACTAACGAAACATGCTGAAAGCACATCGTATACTATTGTTTTCGGTATTTTTTAACAACCTTGAAAGTAATATTTGCCAATATCGTTCTTATGTAGCACGAAAAGTGGAAAGGATTGCAAACTTATTCCACTTGTCCCAATAATATTTCGTTTTGATACAAAAACACTTAGGGCTGTGCAGTTTTAGTAAAAATACTGAAATACTGACAATGATGTCACCACACTGCCTGTAATGATCACACTGACATTGGTGTTCACTGAGACACCGACTCTATCAAAGTAGGCACGACTAGTAGTTTTATCCATTCTCATCAAAAAAAGCAGCGATGTGAGCATCTTTATTTCTCCAAAAAAATTGACTTTATTAAGACGGTGTCCGTTCATTTTGTCTCGTTACCTTTTGTCCGGCACAATTCATGAGGCTGACGGCGAGCGTCAGGTAAGGGTGCATGAGGTTGATGGTAGAGAACGCTTTGGGAAGAATTTTGTAGAACAAAATGTAACGGGACGAAATGATCATAGGACGAAACGATAGAGTGCCATATGTATAACTCGATCAGATTCAAATGGCACAATAATAACTTGTAGTAAATGCAATTCTACTTTTCGTTCAAAAAATCAATCATGAAAAGTACAAATTATAGTTGATGGTAAACGTCAATTCTATTTCATTTTTTGAATTTTATTATGACATACTAAATATTTAAATTTGTTTCAATCTACATAGATAACGAAGAAAAACAATATTGTTTAACAATCTTTATAGATAAATTATTAACAATTATACTAAATCCTGCTTTAATCAAATTAATCATTTCTTTTTAAATAATGATGTATTTCAATTCACTGTTAATTGTCGAACATTAAATGCCATTGATATAAAAAGTATTTTAAATATTTTCTTATTTAACATTGTGTATTTATGATATTTTAAAAATCAATAAACCAAAAGAAAAGGAAAAAGTTCAACAAAAAGATACATCAACAATGTATCATTTTGTGTTTTTTTCTTTTTTAATAAAAAAGAAAACGAATCCATCATAATATCTGTGTAAAATAAATAAAAAATGTGCATTTGTTCTAATATTATATCTTATCATTATATTTCATTGTCAATATCAACCGTAATACCAAGATGCTTTAACCAATAATGAAAATTGTTTATTTGAATACAGTAAAGGTCGTCTAGAACATACGAACTCTTTATGAATGTATCAATTCCACCACATTCAAAACAATTATTATAATGCAAAGAACGATAATAAACAGCTGAGAGCATCTTTTATGGCGATAGCTGATCCATATTGATTAACGCTCACTAGTCAGCTAAGCCGATAGATCTAAACTGAATCAAAATTCAATATGATCTTTTTTATGCAAGTGTAAGTTTAGAAATAGTAGATGTGATATGGAAGCATATTTAGGTACATTTCGGATTCTGCAGTCAGTCACCTTTTCTAGTCGAACTTGATTAAAGTTGAGGTCTAGTCTTGTTTTCGTTTTAATTATCTCAAACTTCGAAAAAAAAACAAAATCCTTTAAATGTCACTATTTTGTTACGTTCTCTGTGGCAAAACGAAACGCTCTATTGAAGATCAGAAAATGGGGGATCATGATTTGATCTTCATACTTTAATCTCGCGTTGCAACGAATATTTTACCACTTTCCGTTCATGAGGTCGTCGCTACACAAAATGACAATTTTTCATGAGGATGTCGAAAAAGTAAGAAATGAAAAAAATCGTGAAGAATTACGTAAATGCTGTGTTTCGCACCGTATTAATGAATTATCGCTAACGATGATTAATAAAAAATATCCAAATATATTAATCGATCGAATGCATCAATAAAATTGATAGACGATAGATGATACTACTCATTTCACACAATTTTCTAATATTCTTTTTAAATAGAAGATTTCTAATTAATTTACATCAATAACATTTTAACCGGCACTAATGCAGTTTAGCCACTCTCACTCTTACTCTCAAGATTGCATTTGCTTCAAAAAGTCTGTTAAGCTCCCATTTTATTCAAAGAACACAAAAATTCCACATGTGCGAACGTGAGAACTTGTGGAAGACGAAGGAATGTTAGATCGAAATACAAAAAAAAA
>JAJEKB010000389.1:37592-61133 GCA_022393335.1 Macrotrachela quadricornifera | reverse complement strand
AATATTTAGATTATTGTAATATTTTGATTTTATTATTAAATAAATGAATCAAAGAAAAAAATACAAATAATTTAACTTTATGAAAGTTTGCTTAGAAGAATTTAAAAATATAAAGGGATGCATGTAATTAGTTCAATTTGATCTTGTTTATGAATAAAGACTTGCCCCATTACCATCGGGAAATTTGTTGGCTAAAATGCGTGCCCAATCAATAACCCACCAAAGCTGTGAAACTATATAGACCAATCCTAAGAAAAGAAAACTTGAACCTATCAACTTTTTCGATTCTTTTATGGCGCCTAATATAAATAAAGGCAATCCACCACAGCATCCACATCCCAATGCTAATTTGATAATGCCCAGAAAAACATAGAATCCGTTTCCACGGGAAAGATAGAACCAATCAGCTCCAAGGGGACCAACTATTAGTGAAATAACAAAAGCTGTTGTTTTCGAACGTTGTTGATACGCACATTCTTTCTTTCTTCCTACTGCCTTTTGATGCGTTATCCATCCTGGATCGCATACACACTTTTTTGTATCTGAACATCGTCCATGTTTATTACAGTCGGCATCCGTGATACATGTATCCCTGTGACGGTTTTTCGACATACGCATAACATTTGTTCTATTAAAAGGAACGGCCGCATGATATAATGGCAAAAAAATTGTAATGAAAGCGATACATAACGCAAACAGTATTTTTGTCTCCATTAAAAATAAATGATAGAACAGTCAAATATAAGGTAAGAGCTTGTTTTAAAAAAAGACGATATGCTTCGATGCATTTTTTACTATTCAGCTGCTCTTACCTTGGCAAATACACATGGAAAATAAGCCAATCGTTGCTTCAATCAGTAATGCATTAACTGAAAAAGTAATTTACAAGGCATAGAGAAAAAAAATTATTTTTTTATGTACCATCACCCGCTCAAACCTTATAATATAAACATCCTTACATCAACGATAATTTCAAAAAAAAAATAATTGTTTTGTTGAGTCTTAAGTTTTATCTTGTATTAGTTCAGTCATCATATCTTCTTTACTAATAATCTAAATAAATTTTTTCTAAAGATACTTCTTATAGGTTATGTATTTATCGATGTGTAGTGATAAATGATCATTAAACATTGTAAAGTTTAGTAACAAGTCGCATATTTTCTAATCATTTACATTTACTTTATTCATTATAATTAGAGTCCGATGCATCTCTGACAGTAACATCTCATACGGTTTTCTTACTTTCTATGCAATTGGATATATATTTCATAAATCTATTTTATGAACGCCGTGGTTTTGTGAATAAATATATGGGTGAATCCTAGAGGACCCATCCACTTTTTGGAAAGGTTTTTTTTTCGATTTTTTTCGGCTCAAACATCCGATCTTTGTTAGAAAACACTTATGATGAGAAAAAAATTGGGTCCTATCTGCGAAAAACCCCGAGTTTTTTAGCGTTTTTTCATATATAGAAAAAATGACAGAAAAACGTCTAGAATTTCATCAAAGCTCTTTTTACGAAATTTTTTAGAACTCATAAATATCAAACAAGTCTAGAAACATGGTTTCTGATAGTAATCAGACTGGTCTTATTGAAAGTCATATGTGGTAAGTCATTTTCCATGTATATAATAATAGTCCTATTTCGTGAATGTGAATTAGATTCAATTAATTCCAAGAAATCTTGTCTTATTTTCTTCGTAAAGTTATAAAGAAGTTGATGCCATAAAATTTTGTCACGAAATTAATCCCAAGTGATGAATTCTATACGAAAGAAAGCTAGTGTTATGATGAAGAGAGCTATTCATTGTGAATACTGGATATCATCATCACGCATGACTTTAAAAAAAATCCAATCTATGGAAAAGCATAAAAAAAGAGTTTTATTTGAATGTAAAAGTTCTTATTTGAATTGATCGAGACGTCAAACTATATTGAACCGTTGAATGACTAGTTGGCCTAAATTCATGCATACTACGAATACCTTGTATTGTACCTAAACTAAAACCAACGTAAGAGAATAAAGTCAAAGTCTTCTTACCTGTTACTCGAACTTTTTCGCTCCTTGTTTTTAAGTAATTGTTCTTAACTTCTTCTACTTTATCCGAGTCAAGATAGAAGATATTAACACGAGGATTATCTTTGTTGGATCTTTTTGCTGTTTCAGGTTGTTAGTTTTGTGAAAATTCGTAAAAGTCCTTTGCGTTTGACATGAGAATGTTCTTGGAAAGTGTAGCACGTCTGGCGGTGGACTTTCGTACTGCTCCAATTCCGTCTCCAGCACCTTTACCATGACTCGTAGCTGTACACGTCCAAGAAGTATCCAAACCAAAATCGCTCTTGTGATGAATCAGGTTCAAGATATTCGCGTTGTTTTTAAAATGGGCACATGCTTCATCACTAAACGAAAGAAGAGAGATAACACAGCACATAAACTACATGAAAAATAAGATTTACCTCACATAATTAATCTTTTTTACTAATGGAAAGTTTTTCTTGATAAATTCAACGAGAATTTTTTGTGCACAATGCACAAATGCTGTTGTATGTTCCATATAATTGCTTATAATTGCTAAATTTGTGTGTCCATCTCCAATGGTAAGATGGATTGTAAATAAGCTGACTTGATGCTGACTAAAGAATCCTTGTTGAACTTCACGCTGACGTATCAATGTATAATTCATTGAAAAATCTATCTGCGCCACCACAAACGAGTCGTTCGTCGATTTGGTGCGCAAGTCTTTAATGAAATCACGTTGTTCTCGGTTTATGTGTGTGTGAAGCAAGAATGATGGCCATCTTTCTTCAATTTTCGATAATAGAGATTCAACTGTGCCAAACATCTGTTGAAGGTCGAACTTATTGTTAACTTTCTTCCACAGAGTCCATGAGCATTCGTCATCCAAATCCATCATACTGTTACTAGTGAGAATATCTGTGATGTTCTTCGATGAACATTTATTGCATTTACCACTGAAGCATTTTCCATTCGAGTCTGTGCACACCATTTGATTAATCAGATCTTTCATATTAATCTTGTTGGTTGCTGATAAACCAGCTGTGCCAGCATATTTTTGAGAGTGGTTGTTCCAAGCCTATAATAAAGATATTTTAAGTTTGAATCAACATACAAATGGCACAAACCTTCAACAACAAGTCAATGTTCTCATGAATTATACAGACACACGTATCGTGTGGTGTCGCAGGTTTTACTTCTCGTGATTGAAGAGTATTGAAAGTTGATCGTGCAACAAGTCCAGGATGTTGTTCATTAAATATTCGATACGCGTTCAACACAGTCATTTCTAAAAAGCGAACTGCTACTGATTGTCCATTGATTTTAATCGTGTCTTTGGAATTGAATGAGGTTCGACTGATACCATCTTCACGATAAAATTTGACCACATCATCAATTGTTGAGTCAGATAAAGCACCATTAGCTCCTCACAGGCACTGTGGATAAGCGAGTATTCCATTGTTTTTTCGAAGAACAAGCGATCGTCGAGCCTGATTTGGTTTTGATTGAAATCTAATAAGTGGAAAAAAGTTTTTAGCAAAATTTAATTGAAAAAATACGAATATATTGAACAAAAAGAGGATAGAATACGCACCATTTTGCTATTTTTTGTCGGCCACAATCTTTAGAAGCAATTGTTATCAGGCGAACCTTTTCATCACCACCACTATCAGCATATAACTTTTTTAAACCACTCAAAAGTTCGTTCGACTCATATATTGTTAGTTCATCAGGATTTCGATCATTCGAAAGTTGAGATTTTCCATCCAATACATCGCATAATCAATTTAGTTTTCGATAAACTTCATCAACTTTAGTTCGAATGGGTGATACTGCTGATCTAAATACAATCGTCATTTCAGAAAATTAGAATTGAGTATACACACTAAACTGTCATGAATCGGATCTTTGTTCAGTAATTCGAATACAGCTGATAATTCCTCCATTGCTTTGTCTTTCTTATGTTCGAGTTCATAGAAAACATGATCTGTCTCTTCGTTCATCGATTCAGGATCAGTTGTGCTCTCATCCATATGTGGTGATTTATCATCATTGTCATCTGATTCAACTATAATACCACTATTCATATGAGGATTTTGTTTCTCTTCTTCCTTCAATTCATTGACATGCATATTGATAGCATCATTATCATCATCATCATTTTTATTTTGATTGATAGGAGAACTTTCTGTCATTAATTCTTCACCACTTGAACTTTCATCGTCGTTGACTTCCATTGATTGATCAGTCATCATTTTCTTCGATTCAAATGTATGACATCTTGGACATAACCAACGAATTCGATTTTGAGCCACATCATATTGAGAAATCAAAAAGTTCGAAAGCTGTAAAGACACGGCCTGGATTCCTTTTGGCACACGTGTAGATTTCCCATGATTTATCGGATGTTCACAATATTTTTGTCTTGGCATCAAGATAAAATTTTGGAAAAAAAAGAGGTACTACTGAGCAATCAATATCTTTACTAATATTCAATGATTCATCCCGTAATCTTATTCGTTTAAGATCAGGACATTTTTAGTAACACATTACGTTTTAAATCTAAAGATGTCCTTACACAGAAATGGAAAATCTATCATTTCGATAACATTGTCCTTTTCGACTGCGTTCTCTTACTTTTGTAAGACCGCTTCACGACAAACCTTTCTAGTGATGTGAGCAAATTCATCAGTTCAGCATCATTTCGAGAGGATAGTATCATCAAAACTCTCGTACTCTACGAAGAAAATAAGACAAGATTTCTTCGAATTAATTGAATCTAATTCACATTCACGAAACAGGCCTATTATTATATACATAGAAAATGACCTACCACATATGACTTGCAATAAGACCAGTCTGATTACTATCAGAAAACATGTTTCTAGACTTGTTTGATATTTATGAGTACTAAAAAACTTCGAAAAAAGAGCTTTTGATGAAATTCTAGACGTTTTTCTGTCATTTTTTCTATATATGAAAAAACGCTGTAGGTGTACCTAAAAAACGCTAAAAAACTCGGAGTTTTTCGCAGACAGGACCCAATTTTTTTTTTCACCATAAGTGTTTTCTAACAAAGATCGGATGTTTGAGCCGAAAAAAAATCGAAAAAAAAACCTTTCGAAAAAGTGGATGGGTCTTCATGGATTCATCCATATGTTTATATACTGACAATATATGAGAAATAGTGTGAAACTATTTTTTGCCGCAAGTATGCATGCGAAAAATAGACCCAAAGGCAGCAGCGACTGCTAACTACTTCGGATATTTTTAACAGGCTCCTACGATGTGCCTAAACGATCGTTTGAACAAGAAAATGAAGCGATACGTTAGTCTATACTTGCTACTGTAATAACGGAGTAGTTGAGAGTGATGCCTATTAGGGATACCGACGAACCACTGCAAGCTATACTGAACGGTTCACGAACAAAACTCTTTGGAGAAAATTTAAAGGCACAGTCTTTTTATACAATATTTGGCCCTGGCATTCAATCTATACAAGCAGTTATATTTGACATAGTTCTGAAGTACAGACGGGTGATTTCACATCGGAATCGGTACTGAAATCAATCGGTGATTTCAATTTCGATTCTAAAAAAAGTCCTTTTTGCCAATGTCTATTCGGAAGACAGAATCAAGTGAGTAGCGACAGACAATAATTGGATTAAATTCAATCGAGGGTTAAGCGAGTCGCCGAGACGAGCGTTATCTTGTTATTAACTATTTTACAGCAATAAAATTTTTATTACTTGGCGAGTAGCTAGTGAAGAAGCCTAAAAATCAATAAAAAATCATTCAGCCTGTAAAACAGATCGCCTCAATGGATTGTATTATAAAAAAAAACTCCCTGTCAACACCTCTGGTTCTAATTCGACCTAATCGCATTAAACACAACTTTATGAACAAGAACAAAATCTTTGTATAATTTTCTTGACGCCAAAAGAAAATCTGTATCACTTTTACATTTTATTGGATTTTGTTTAGTGTTTGGATATAATGTGTTGATCGTTTTGAATAGCAAACTTCACATAAGAATTGTTAAAAACTTAAATTTTCATTTTCTTCTAAGTAACATCGAGACCAAAGTAAAACAATTTCCGAGCGTGTAATTTCAGATTTAAGACCGAGACTGAATAAACAATTCTTTTATTTATTTAGTATTTAATTTAAATACAAACAAATCGTTTAAATAAATCATATAACAGGTCTTTTATTAATTCTCTATATGAACTTTGACCAATTTGTTTAAATTGACCTTCAATATCTTTATATTGATTTCGAATAACTGTTTTCCACATTTAACAAAGTTTAAATGAAATGAAGATTAATTTAATGAAACAAAAAGAAAAGAAACTTTGTTCATTTGATCTTGTTCTTTATTAATCATTTATATTAAAACTAGTTTATTTTTCTCGTTTTCTATTTTTAATATATTCTTGATTAAGACTTTCACGAATATTTCTTAATCTTATATATTTTCATTGAGGAAATCCTTAATTAAAATTTAAAAATTAAATTCAATTTCTAAAACGATCAATTTCTTACATTGATGATTTTTGTTGTTCACATTCTTGCTATTGAACAGAGATTGTACAATCCACAACTTGTTTTAAGTACTTAAAGTATTTTATTTTTCCATTTTTGTCCGTTAAAAATTGTTTAAATAATTACAAAATTATAGAAACAGACTATGATTTGTCATTTAATTTATTTTTCATATACCTTTTCTCTACTGCAAATAATCCGTAAATCTAAATATATGCATTTCAATCTAGTCTCTCAAATTGTGCAATCAGATTTGCTCGATTTGGACTTCAAGTTTGCACAAATAGAAATTTGTTGAAAATGGTGTCTCTGAAAAATATCAGTAAAAAACACGAGTCCATCTTAGCTTCTTGCTTACTAAGAGAAAAACAGATGAATGCGCATTCTTCAGACCCATATTAGATAAAGAAGACCTTTCGCTACAAAATAAAATATTTTCATGTTTTCAATTAACATTGTCTTAAAAAGATAACAATATTTCTACGTTTAAGACACGGCAAACCTACCTTTTCAAGCTACATCTAACACGAAAATTACTCGTTGTTTTTAACATGTTGTTATCCTTCTAAGAAAATCTTCATCGGGACCTTGAAAATATTTTATTTTGTAGCGATAGATCTCCTTTATCTAACGCGGATCTAAAAACATCGCACTCCTCTATATTGTTCTTTTAATAGTCAAAAAGTTAGATTGACTCGCATTTCTTACTAATATTTTTTTCAAAGATATGATGCCCAACCGATTTTTATTTGCGCAAACTTGAAATTCGCAACTGCCACATTAAACTACACAATCGGAGAGTTCACATTGAAATGCATATATTTACACATACAAATTATTGTAAGTAGAAAAAAAAGGAAATGTAAAAAAAATTAAAATACAAAAAAAAAAGATTTTGTTTTTATAATTTGTTGTCCAGTGCGATGTGCATATAAATTTTTAAAGTTACATTCTTTTGTTGAAGTATACAATAGAAAAAAGTTGTGAATGTATTTGGATCGATTTAAAATGTAATTGACAATGATTATAATCAAAATCTTATAATATCAACATTAATATTAATATTAATGGATACAATAACGAGACAAACTTAAACACTTTGTTAAAAACTTTTTATGAATTTTGTTACAGTCAAATAAAAAAACTTTCTTTTCTAAAAAAATTTATCCTCAACAATATAAAATTGAAATGATAAAGATGACTTATTGATTTATTGATTTATTGTAGTTTTTACCAATATCACAAACAAATGTAAATTTAGTATTTCGTGATGATCTTGTTTAAATTATTGTCTTTTATTCTTTAAGTTAAAAATAAAGTAATAACAAAAGGTTTAGATTATTGAAATATTGACATATTATTATTAAATAAATGATTAATCTATACTAAAACTGATTAGAAAAAAACGAACAAAAAAAGAAAAAAATAAATATTATCAGTTTGATTTTATCTTGTTTACCACGGTTTAAGTGCTGCTCCATTACCATCGGGAAATTTATTGGCTAAAATACGTGCCCAATCAACAATCCACCAAACCGGTGAAACAAAACCGAGCACTCCAGTGATAACGCGACTTACAGTTTTAAACGCCGACGAGTCACTACTTTCAGCTGCTTTAATAAGAGGTGCTCCACTGCAACATCCACATCCTAGTAGTAATTTAATGATACCTATAATAATATATTTCATGCTTCCACGGGATAGATAGAACCAATCAACTCCAAGAGTACCAACCAATAGAGAACAAATAAAAGCTATTGTTTTTGAACGTTGTTCATAAAAACATTGTCTGTTTTTACCATTGGGAGTAATAAATGATATCCATCCTGGCTCACAAACACATCTTTTTGAATCTGAACATCGTCCATGTCCACTACAGTCAGCATCCCTAGTGCATGTAGTCCTTGTAAAGTTTTTCAGTGGACGCACCACGGCTGGTCGATCGATGATATCGTCCGCGTGGTATAATGGAAAAATAATGGGAATGAAAGCAATGCATAAAACGAAAAGTGTCTTCTTATCCATGAAGAATAAATGAGAGAATATAATTCAAATCAAAGGTAAACGCTTGTTTAAACAAGAAAGATATGCTTCAATGATTTTCTTTTTCGATGTAGACAGTCTTACCATTTCAAACACGCAACGTTATAACAGATAGAAAACGCGCAATTATTGCTTTAATCGCAAATGCATGACGCGAAAATGTAATTAAGAGTATATATCAAAACAATATTTTGTTTTTTATATTAGAAGCTGCACAAACTGATTATGAGAATGTCCTTGTATCAATCAATCACTACATAACTTATAATAAGTTTTTTGTTAGTGTCAGCTTTTATCTTGTATAATGTCATTCATTATATTTTCTTCTGTACAAATATTTTAAACAAATTTTGTTTTTGAAACATCTAAAATAGATTTTATACGTGTCAATATTTAGGCATAAATAATCATGTGGTACAGCACAAAATTCGGCTACAAGTCATAGAATATGTTCTAATGAAACCTATTCACCTTGTTTATAATTTGACGCATCTCTAACCATTACGCGTTTTATAGGTTTTTTTTCCTTTCTATACATCGTGATTTATGTATCAGAAGTTCGTTTTTTCTTCGTCGTTATAAGCTTCTGAACGAATATACACTTGATAATATTTCATTTGTTACAAAATTAATAACCTTTCTTACAATGAATATAATGAAGAAAAACTAGAAAAGTTTTTCTGCAATATAACTAAAAATTTTTAATATCCTATTGATAAAAGTTGCTTATCCATTTTTTTATGAAAGAAATTTATACATTTTCATTTTAGATATAAAAAAACGAGAATATTACAAAAAATGAAAGTATCTGATTTTTATAAATTAATAAATGATTATTGTGTACTGAGAAGAATCGAAAAATATGTCATAATAAATATGCTACTTAGAATTCTTTTAGAAAAAAAACAAACATGTTTTATTTTTCATCAGTTGATTGATATGCAAATTATTGTACAATATGTTAATAAAATAGTAGAAAAATACAATTGTATGTGATTTGATATAGTATTGCAAAATATTTTTGAGATCATATTTTCATTATTTATCATTTTCTAAGAATTGAAAATTTGAAGGTATTTCATGAATATTATTCAGATACTATCTGCCTATTAAATCAAATGTTTTTATCTATTAAATTTTGTCCCCGTGTTGTAAGATCAAACTACAAAACTTTAATCTTCTTTCAAAAGATCAATCATAATTGCTATATGAATAATCAATATTTTTCTATGATATCTGTTAAATGATATAATTTATCAAAAAATTCTTTTTTATAGGTTTTATAATAATATTTTTAATTTTCTTAAATCATTTTATAATTTTATACAGAAAGAATAAATAAAATTTTTACTTTGATAAATCTTTGTATAAATATATTACAATTCATCACATGTCAATATTTTTTGTCGCTTGGAATGATCAATTTTATAAAAAAATTAAAAAATCAAAGAGTTTGTTATGATACAAAATATATCAAAGTAAATAATATGAATGCCAAAAATATCATTCTTAATTTTTTTTTCATTTTAAACAGATGCTTTTGTTTAAATTTTCATTTTATATACAATTTATTTACGCACGATAAGGAATTCTGTTGTTGTTATAATAATAATAATCATAATCCCATGGTTGTAATGGTGCTCCATTACCATCATAAAATACATTAGCTAAAATTCGAATCCAATCAGTTAACCACCATATCAATGAAATTGCACTAATAATAATATTAATTATATTACTAATTGCAACATATTTACGTGATTTTTCTCTGGCGATAAGAAGAAGTGGCCATGCAGTACAACATCCAAGTGAAACAAGTAATTTAATAATACCTACTACAATATATCCAGCATTTCCTCTTGATAAAACAAACCAATCAACACCTAGCATACCAACAAAAAATGAAACAAGAAAAGCTGTTAATTTTGTTCGTTGTTCATAAGCACATGTATCCATAAAATACCATGTGATATAACCGCGATAACATTGGCACATATAAGCACTACAAAAACCAAGGCCACACTCATTATCTTCAGAACACCAACGTCCCCATCGACGTGGATAAGTTATATGACCAAAGTGAACTTTTTCTGGTCTAGGTGCAAAACGAGTTTCTTCAGCAACATTTATAAGAGTAAAAATGATGAAATTGACAATGACAGTAAAGTAAAAAGTACTACGCATGTTGTCCTCTAGAAAAAATAGTGTTGATCAGTCTTAAAGAGAAAGCAAAAGAATACGACAAAGTCAATATATAGACGCAAAAATGTAGTTTACAACAAATTTTTTTTTCTTCCTTTCGATTCTCTATGCCATTTGACTGAAAAAGAAATTTTTTTTTCTTTCTTTCTTGTCACTAATCAGTTGTATTCATTACTATATTCTATCAAACTGACTGCTATTTACACAGTAAAATTCATTTATTACTCATATAGTGCACGAAAAAAAAAGTCGATGTATAAAACACATATTCGAAAAGAAAAATATATAATTGAAAAAGTTGCATGATGACAAAAAAAAAGAAAGCGTGATATCTTAACTGATATAAATTTATTGCAATTCTTTTTTTCACATTCTCTTTTCTCTCATTACTACATTGATAAGTTCGACTGTCTTATATGTTTGTGTTAAATATCAGTTGTTCATGCAAATAACACATGATAAATGGAGCATGCTCATTCATAGTATTGAAAACCTTGAAAATACATGCGCATTCTGTCAATGTATGCATTAGTCATATATTTGTCAAATGATGAAAATGCATAAATGAATAAATGTTACATGTATATGTATATTCATACGTTAATATTTTTAACATTAGAATAACATGTGGATTTTGTTGAAATAAAATTATAATTATTGATAAAAAATAATGAAAGATTACTTTATTCTGTACAATTCATTACTTAGTAACTTCATTTATTTGAAGCTTTATGTTAGTATTATAATCAACGAATATTAAGTAGGAATACTATATAAGATGCAAGACTATAATTAATGTTGGATAACTGTTTGCAATGAAATTTTTTTTTCTTATATAATTCTTTTACTTTTTATTGCATAATATTGCATCACGATAACATAAAGTTTCCTTCTCTTATTGTGTATTATTCTTCCTTATTGAATACACTTTAAAATTTTATAAAAGAGGTATAGATTATATAACAATTATACTATTTATTTAGTATGTCTATGCAAACGTAAAATTTTCGAATGTATAGACATATAAAATTTTTATATTATTTATTTGATTTCAATTAAAAACAAATTTAATCTTTGAAAATATTTTTAATTTGATTTAACATTATTAGAAAAAATTTCCTTTTCTTTTATCATTCAACAAATATTTGTTATAAATCATGGGCTGCTTAAGTTTAATACTCATCTTCATAGGCAAACTTACAACTATATAAAGAAAATAAAGATGTATGCAAAGTTCTGATTTGTCACAAAGCACCTTACTGAAAATAAGATTGATAATTACACAATGTCGATAATTGTCATGATAGAATAGTAAAAAGTTTCATTAGTGGTCTTAGTATTCGATTTAACAAAACGTTTTATTCAACTTCTTGATGAAAACTCATTAATAAATACGTTTGGAAATTTATCTAGTACCTTTGTAATATAACAAATTATGATCGCATAAAATTTCTTTTTATTTTCCTTGTATAATCATTGTTCAATTATGATTTAGATAGTATTTATAAAATGATAATTTTATAGGAGAACATTTCCAAGGATTAATTCACTTTTCATTCGGAACCTAATGTACCTTATAGAACTGAGTGAGGTATGTCTATGATAAAAAGAGTACGTGCCTCTAGCTTGCTTGCAATGAAATCACATGTTTTTAATTTTATAGTTGAATGTTTACAGAAAGTTCTAACTATATTGCACGCTAATCTTCTCGAATTTCGATGTATCTTTCAGTGTTCGTAGAATTTTTCATTTTGAGCATATTGATAAAAAAAATTTTCAAAACATTTTTGTTTTAATGAAGATACGCTCAAAATACTGAAAGCAGCGAAAGCTTAAAAACTCTTAAGAAATTCTTTTTTTTTTACAAGTTTTGGATTTTAGTTGCGTACAGTAATTTAAATGCACATCCATCGAATCGAAGGTGTTTTGGAAATTTTTTCAATCAAAATATTCAATGTGCAACATAGTTAGAATTTTATGTAAATATTCAGCTATAAAACGAAAGAAACGTTCGATTTCGTCACAAGCAGGCTTGTGGTACACACTCTTTTTATGATAAGCATAACTTACTAAACTTTATAGGATATATTAAGTTTCGTTGCAAAAGCGAATGGATACTTTACAATCACCAAATTTTAATTATAACTGGACGAATAAAGTTGAACAAAATTCTTACGATTTTATTTTATCATCATTGAAATTATTAGCTGCAAGTCATAGTACATTAACTAAACAGTAATTATATTAATTTTTTAAAAGCATCTATCACAATATACTCTGTCTTTCCCTTGGAAGAAACAAAATCAAAACCGATATTTTATTCTGTCATCTCTATAAAATGTAGAAATATTTAAATGACTTCAGCTTGGACAGAATAATAATAAAAAGGCTTTAAACTATAAACTTTATTCATATGAGGATACTTCATTATTTTTTCAATAATATAACCTTTATATCATACATACAAATATTATGAAAACATTTTCCATAAACTTATTTGTTAAATAACCTGCTTTCATTCATATTCTATATAAATTTGATACAACAGCCATCATAATAAAATTTATTATAAATGCAAAGATAATTTTAGTCCTAGAAATAAGAAATATAATCGTAAATCAATATATAATCTCTTTTTAATCTTATTTTTGAATTTTTAATGTACTGTCTATTTGATATTTATTTTTGAATAGTAATTCTCATTAGAATTATAATAAATATACTCTACAAAAAGAAATATAATGCATACAAATTTTCAGATTTAAAAATTTCATATAAATAGCAATTCCTAAGAAAATAAACTTTACTAACATGTTATGATTAAGTGTAATAGAATGTTTTATTATTAGATATTAAATGATTTTTTTTAATGTATAATTGTAAGTACAAGTAAAGACTATTTCAATATTAAATTCTTTTTCATTAATAAAAAAGAATTTTGAAAAATTTGACACATGTTAAATATTATTGCCACATATTCAGTTGTTCTCATAAAGTTTTTCAGTTGTGTATTTTTTTAACATTAATAAATACGAATTTTGCTGATGTTGAATGGTTTCAAATGATCAATATCATTAAATTTAAAACAGTTAAAAACAAGTTAATTTTTATAACATAAAAATATCTTTTTCCCTGAGAAATAATAATACGTCAACCATTGTTAGTTACAAATTCTTTTCATTTATCAACTGTGATTGCTGAATTAATACAATCTATTTTAAGTTATTTGTTAAATATATTATTTCATTTTTTTTATTCAAACATTCAAAATATCAATAATTAAAGACATTTAAAAACAAAGAAATAACATTTAAATCATTTGTTTGTATTCAGAGAAATCGACTTAGAAATTGGTTTTTAGATATATTCATCCTATAATATAAATACAATAAGAAAAAATTGTTGTCCCTTATATTCTCTAAGTGGTACTTTCCAGTATAAAAAAAGAAATGAGAAATATATGAGCAAAAGTTTCATTACTTTTTTTTCTCATTTTTTTTTTCAATGAAATCAAAATGGTTATTTCTCTTGAGTGGTTGATCGTCAACTTTTCTTTTAAATTATTTGTTGTTAAAGAAGAAAAAAATTGAATGGACATATGTTTTCTTCTATACAAATGTTCTCAACCTACCCGATCTTTCCTGCTGAGTGGGTGGTACTCATCAATTTTCTCCTGTGTCCTTTTTAAATGAGCAAGTATCAATGTGAACATAAGAAAAAAAAACGTGAAAGATAGAATCTTAATGTTGGTTATTCCTGTTAGCAATGACACAACTAGACGACACTAATTGTCTTTTTTAATAGTTGTATTATGCATATGAAAAACAAGATCAAGTGGGTGACACCTCATCTCATAGCAGTAGATCATCTATCTGTCTATTTTAATGAGCGAACATTCGATCTCTTTTACCTGTATATATGTTGACAAACATACGTCACGCACAGTAGGGAGCTCATCAAAGCTGTTCGCCTGATTTGTTCTATTACATTCTCAATAACAATAGGCTAACAGTTGGCTTGTATCGCTTCATTATTTTCTTTTTTCCTTATTCGAATATTTATCAGAATAAAATCAGAGGTGGGATTTATCATTGTATATCATTACATCATATCAATCAAATAAAATGAAGAAGCGGTTGATTTTTTTTTATATGTTAGTGACAAATATTTGCCGCTACCTCTTGTTACTCAATTCGACCATATCGTCAAGTGTCATTCAATAAACGAAAAAGACTTAAGTCAATACATACATATCTATCGTAGCGTCCGACGACAACTTTCTTCCTTGCATAATTACTTTTTTTTCTTAGCAGCGGTAGCAATCCACGTTCGAACAATATGTGTATATGTCCATAACTCCTATGCTCGTTCAAGTATGCCTCAACTACTTGAGGAAAAAGAACGATCAAACGAGACAACATTAAACTGTTAAGGAGAGAAGAAAGTGACTTCTATTCTGTGATCTTGTTTGAATGAGAGTATATACATATGCGTATATGTGTTTGATAGAATCATCATCAACTAGTAAATATATAGATTGATAGTGTGAAGTTTGCAAAAAAAACAAGCATCGGCACGTGTATCTACTAAAAATTCTTCATCAATCAAATCTGATGAATAAATAAAACAATTGTACAATCAAAATTTGATAAATTCTACGTTTGTTTAAAAGCAGATAATTATATTTAAAATATAAAAGAAAAATTTAATTCAAGGCCAAATTTAATTGTCAACATGGTTTTTTTACAGGTACATGAAATGTTACTTCAACTTAAGTAATATGAGATAAAAAAATTTCATTTTTTATTTTTTTCTTTTCATTAATTTAAAAAAAAGAGAGCGATGAAATATGAACTTGATTCTATTTTTATCAAGGTAATATGTGTCCAATTTCGATATTTATTCTATTTCTCGCTATTGATGACCTGGTTATTCGAAATAACACAGTAATTTGTCTCATTTTCTCGCGTGATAGGTGATAAACGAAAGTGATGAGAGAAAGATAACAATAGAAATGAAGAACGATGATGATGAGCGTGTTGAAAGCGGCACACTTTGTCGTATAGACAGGTAAACAAGTGTCGGACAATCGCCTGCATACACATTATCAATAGATGGATGTATATCATTTTATAGCTCGTTTGTATTCTATAAACAAATCAAAGCAACTATCGTCCACTATTCTGTTCAATCGATCACATCTGTCATACACTTTTACTGATCAAATCGAGACCAATAAGCATGTGTTCCGCTATTTTATTCATTGGTCAATCATGCAAATTCATAGAGACATTCTTTTCTGTTTCTTTCTCTATTTCTCTCTCAATTTTCTTCTTTTTTTAAAGTGTTTCAAAACATATTTTAACCAATCATAGAACAAATCTAATTGACATTTTTTTTTCTCTCTCTCTCTCCCTCAGTTTTCTTTCTCGTTCGTTGATGTGTAAAATGATTTTTCATTCTTTTCAAATCAAATAAACAATGGAAACTAGTAGTAAGAAACGATCAACAACAATTAATAATGATAATCATAATTCAAATTTAATAAATCAAACTAAAAAGAAAAAAACAACAATATCATCATCTTTAAATACAAATGATTCTCCAATTGCTGGTACACGAATTACTGAATGGGAAGAATATGAAAAATGGAAAGAAATACGTGGTGATATTGAACCAACAATGAATTATGTTGAAATAACACCAGAAGCTATTGAAGAAATACGTAAAATAAAAAATATTATCGGCGATTATGTTTGTCAATTGTGTAAAGTTAAATATGAAAATGCTTTTGCACTTGCTATGCATAAATGCCCACGAGTAGTGCATATTGAATTTCGGTATGGTTTTTTTAGAAAAAAAAATTCTAAAATCTAAGCAAAATTTTCATCTTATTTAGATGTCCTGAATGTGACAAAACGTTTAATTGTCCTGCTAATTTAGCTTCACATCGTCGATGGCATAAACCTCAATCATCATTATCGTCAAATGATCCAGTAGCACCACCTTCATCATCTTCAACTCAAAAAACAATAACAAATAAACATCCACGATGCTCATCTCGTTCAGATTCTCGTTCGACAAATACCACTTCATCAACAATTTCAGATACTGTTCATGAATATCCATCTCTCTCAATATCATCATCATCATCATCATCAAATATGGATATAGTAAAAAAAGATTCTATTATATTAAATGGAACAAATCAAAAAGTTTCTGATCAAGTCTTTCGAACAATGTTTAATAAAAGTCCACAACGAATGTTACCTCCATCATTTCAACCATTTACAAATTCATATATGAAACAACCATTGATTTTTCCACATCATCGACCATTACCAATGTCAATTCCAGCTACATTTGATTTTCGTCGATTACAATCATCATGCATTTTTTGTCACGAACAGTTTTCTGAACTTAATCATTTACTTCAACATATTCGAAAAAATCATGCTGTGACATCCAGTACAAATGCAAAGACTACTACTTTAACATTAGACAAAATAGTCTTTTAATAATAAAAATAATTAATTAATTAATAGAATAAAAAATATTAAGATCATGTTCTGCAATTGTATGTAAAAGATGCTAACGATGACTTTTTCTTTATCTTTGCATGTAATGAATTGGAGTGTGATAGATGTTCGTTTGGACTATGTTTACTCTTTTACTTTACTTTTAATAATAGAATAGTATTATTTTCTCCTTGTACTGATGTATTCATATATCATAATGTCTATTCACTGGAAACAACATATGCTTTACTTCTTCGTATCTGTATATTTGTTTAATTTTTTTTCCTTTTCTAAATTCCATCGATCCTGTTACGACAAAAATTGAGCGAAAAAATTTGTCACATCTTTATCATAAGAAATAAATTTTTAAAAAGAAAAAGTTATCTTCGAATAACAACATTTCAAACTTAATAATGATGATCAAACGAAGACTAAGACAATTTAGGCTCTTGAAGTTCGTCTGAAAATACCATGAAGGACTTTTACTCTTTGTCATCGATAGAAAAAAAAACTCTGTTTTTTTTGTCAATTAATCTCTCATACATTAATAATCGCTACATAATTACTTGGCATAACCTGTATTATCTAAATATTATCATAATATATATTGTATTAATACTTTATAATAGGTCAATATTAAATAAAATATGTTAGATTTTTTTCAATGAATTTTCAATGTTAATAAATCTTATCTAAAGAAAAATGAAAACAGAAAATTTTTTTTTAACTCTAAAGATAAAAATAAATCTATTTCAACTGAGAAGACTTATACTTCATGTATATATTACCTAATTTAATCGATATATTTAATTGACAGACTAATTTCGACAAAAGTCGATTTATAATCATTGTCAGCTAAAACGATTCGATAACTTTTCGATCTTGTACTGACACGATTGAACTCTTCAAAGTTTTATGTCATTAAATTTCATGATTTTTTTCATTGAAGGTAAAATAGAACAAGCAACAGATCTTATTGGTATATTTCAGTACTCTTATTGCACGAATTCATTAGATTATTATTGTACAAACGAGTACAAAATTTTTTAAGAGATAACAAAATAAAAATAGAATAAGGAAGTTTTTAGACATACGATAAAATGAAACTTTCTAATAAACTTTTCTGTTATAGTCAAGCTGAAGAGACTTGTCATTTCATCAATAACTTTACAGTAAACTTAAGAAGAAAAGCGTTACAAAAGTCTATCATCTCAAAATGGTAATATGTGGTTGTCATATGGTTTATTTTTGGATTTTGGAAGCTGTTAATAAAAATGAAGATCACTTCTAATTACTATTAGCTTGTAATATAACATATTTGTTCTTTAATAATATAGTAAAAAGATGAATAATACGGCAAATTTATCACAAATAATACTGATTGATCAGATTTCTTGCTTCTCTTTGCATCACAGCCATTGGATTAAAAGACGAAATCGATGACATATCAACTGAGTCGAAACTTTTTATCCCGTGTACTTATAATAAGACTACACTATTTGAAAGAGCGCGAAAAATTGAAACTAATGATATAGTTTTCACTGAGTAGTACCCCCAAATCCCCAGCAAAAATTTTTAAAAAACATTCTTCAATAAATTGTACGATAGTGATGCGTCGTTCGTCATTCTTTTTCTTTCTGTACATCACATATATGTCTATGTATAGAATGGTTCGTATATGACATATATTTTCTATTGAAAGAAAAACAAAAAACTTCAATCATCATATTACTTTTTTAATATTATTTCAATTTAAAAAAAACAAATTTAAAATGAATGTATTTTAAGTAGACATTTTATAAGCATGTAAAGAATTTATTTATTTTTATTTAAAACGTTTTTTACTTGATGATCTTGTTGTAAATCCATCCATAAGTTTATTTTTATATTTTGAGTGAATTTATTTCGATAGCGTACAAACAAAAACCTACAACAATTTATAAAAATAGTTCAGATAAATGACAAGTCTTGATAAAAAAATCTACCACTAACGTGCTGAGAAAAAAGTATTAAATTGATAAATTTTCAGATGATTATCGAAGTAATAGATAATAATCATATTAATCTGAAACAGCAATTAAAAAAAATTTATTTTTTTTCTAAAATGATGAAAATAAAATTACATTCGGAAGTAAGACTTTCAAATTTTTTGACGACGTCAAAAATTTTCAATAGATTTAAACAGAAATTCCTTAAATATTATCTTCAATTTTATTAAAATGAAATATGATATCATCAGAATGGCCTATAAAACAGTTTACTAGCGTCTCATTGTCAGAGATAATGTTTTTGACAGAAAAATTGATTATTAACCGTTAATATACGATCATCTTTTATTGAAATGAATTTACAGCTTCTTTAAGTGAACGGATATATTACCACAAAAACAAATAAGTTGGTACACGTTCGAAACATTTATTTTTTGGTAAAAAGCAACAATTTGCCATTGGTTGTTTTTCTCTACAGATAGCTTCAAGGAAAGGAAAAAAATTGACGATGATATACATATATATCATACGTGACTATTTATACAGCTTTGTTGATTAGGTCAAAAGAACTCGATTTGTTTAATTCTTTTTTCATCACTATGTCAACTGCTTTTAGATAAGTCTATGTCGTTATTTTCAATTAATTGTTACTAATTCAGGTTTTGCTGTTTAATTTTACAGTGTCTTGCGCTGAGGCAAAAAACAAAATAAAAACAAAAAATTTAGTCTTTATCGTTATAGTAAAGTGAACACCGCTGCATTTTATGAGTATTTTATTTTTGATTTTTGTATAATTCTTTTTAACTACTGTGTTTCATTTTTCCTTAAATAAAACTGAAAAGTTATCAAAATCTTCTTCCAAAGCGAAAATTGTCAAACATATAAGCTTCATATAGATTCCGTTTTGATTTCTACTAGTTAAAAATAGATACAGGGTGGCCCAAAAGTAACGTAACCGACAAAAAAAATTGAATATCTCCCTTACGGCTCGAGAAAAGGAGTTGATTTTTTTACCAGTGACAGAGGCATATATAAGCTTTATATCCATAAAGACATGTCTAGAGAGACCCTTCGTAAAGTGTCACTATTGACCTTAACAAGAAAAATTTTACTTTTTCGCAGATAGAAAGAAAAACAATATACTTAACAGAGGGTTTCTCTAGGCATGTCTTTATGGATATGAAGCTTGAACATGCCTCTATTATTGGTAAAAAGCTTAGCTCGTTTGCGTGCGCTGTAATGGAGATATTTAATTTTTATTCTGATAAACTGACTCTTGGACCACCTTGTGTATTGGTTGTTTTCTATCTATGAAAAAGTAAAATTTGCTTGTTGATGTCAGTAGTGATACTTTACGAAAGGTTTCTCTAGACATGTCTTTATGAATATAAAGCTTATACATGCCTCTATCACTGGTAAAAAAATCAGCCCCTTTGCTCGAGCCATAAGGGAGATATTCAATTTTTTTGTTGGTTACGTTACTTTTGGGCCACCCTGTAGATACAAAATACGTCAAGAAAAATAAACATGTATCAATGTGATATTTTAGTATTTTCTTTTTTTTTATTAACTTTTTATATAAATTTAATATTGAAAAAGTAATATAATGATTGAAGTTTTTTTTTTCTTTCAATAGAAAATATATGTCATATACGAACCGTTCTATACATAAACATATATGTGCAGAAAGAAAAAAAATGGCGAACAACGCATCACTATCGTACAACTTATTAAAGAATATTTTTTTAAAATTTTTGCTGGAGATTTGGGAGTAGTGCTCAGTGAAAACTACATCATTATTTTCAATTTTTCGCGCTCTTTCGAATGGTGTAGTCTTATTATGAGTACATGAGATAAAAATTTTCTCTCTACTCGCTGTCATTTTTTCGTTATACGCAATGATAGTTGACGTTGAAAAAGTGACTATCATATCGCTTTGGAGACAGGTGCCGTATATATACGTTCAGCTTCAAATTAACTCATAATTGATTTGCGTATGTCTCTTACGATGGTTTTTACGATCTGCACTAACACATCGATATTTTATTTTCTGAACGATAGTTTGACAAACACGAAGTTACGATATTTTCAACAATACACGAACCATAAATGGTAAATAGTAGAAAAGTCGATTACATAACGGGCAAGCAAACTCAAAAGCCTGTCTTTGTCAAGAACTATATGGAAAATATGAATGTTTTTGATAGGTCTGATATGTAGATTAGTTATGTGAAATGTATAAGAAAAACAGTCAAATATAATAAGAAACTTCCTTTTTCATTACGTGGATACATCTATCATAAATTCACATACTCTATACAAGCAAAGGACTAGCAAAAATATTTACTTTTGTGACTTTCGATTATAGCTGATTTGTCAAACGAATGAAATGTATGAGAAACTAAAAACACCAACAGGCTGATCTAGCACCGGAGACAATTCTGTTAGACTTATTGCTCGACATTTTCTATCACTTATACCTTCAACATCGACCAGACAAAATCTTCAAAGAAAATATGTTGTTTGTGTGAAAATAACAGGAAGGACTAAAAAGAAGACTGATATCAGGTATGAATATACAAAATGTGATGTCGAACTTGTATTTCTGGTTGTTTTCAAAATTATCATACTCTAAGACACGTTTACACGTCTTTTGTTATCAATATGAATAAATATATTCTTTCAAGGTTTAACCCATAATTTGATCTATCGAAGACTTATATTCACTGGAACTCAGAGAGAGAACGAAAGAAAAGTATATACATGATCTATGTATACAAAGATAGACGATACCAGCACTTTAAAAAAGAAACAGATAATTTTTTCAAAAGTTTAATGAAAAGAAAAGAAAGAAAGATTCAAGATCTTATTAACGCATATACAAATAAATCAAGATTAGTATGGAAAATTGTAAGACTTTTCCCATAAGAGAGAAATATTTTTTAAAAATTTTCTTCAATTAGCCGGTCGCATACGCGAGTAAATGTTGCATCCCTAATATGTGTCTGATTACTAATAATAGTAAAAAAATGGAAAAAAAATAAGTCATTTATTTTGTTGGGAGAAATATCAATATTTTATTCTATTCCATCAGTGATGTAATAATGCAAAAATCATATTTTTCTGCCTGTCAAATTATCTCAATTCAGTAGTTTATGTCATAAGTTTTCTGCTTTTGTCTATGAATTATATCCTTACTTACAAAAACTTCTGCGTAGGATAGTAATCACGTGAACTAGTATGTGAACAATGATCAAAATTAAAATTTATTCATTTGTAGATCATTATCAGATCTAAATAGATGTATAAAAAAATATTATTATTATTATTATTATTATACTTTTTTTGTCTTATTTGTATTGATAAACACCACTATGTTTTATGGATAATGACATAATTCTTCTCTATAGAAGCAAAGTAATATTAATTAATATAAACTAGATAAAAATAGTAAGAATGTGAATAAAAGAATTTTGAAGGCGGCTTATTATACATTCATGATTGAAATCAGCCACTTGTTTTCTGTAATTGACTACTTAAGTTCGAAAACTATACATGACCTAGATGATAGTTTGTATTTTAAAACTTTGTCACGAGAAAAGTACTTCTGATAAAAAATATATTAAAATGAAATGTATAACTACAAGTGATTTCAAAATTTTGATAATTACAGAGTATGTTTTATATCACTTCTTTTCAGACTATTTATCAAAGAGCATATTTTCGAGTTAGACACGTAATTAAACTATTGTACATTTTTCAAATTAAGAAAAATTAGTTTTATTGTTACGAAATTTATATAGCTTGTAAAATGATGTTGTACATGTGAAAATTTAAAAAAAAAGAAAAAATTGTTCTTTTAGCCGTAAGACTCGTATTCAAAATGCAGTAATATCAATTAAGTTGCCCATGTGCAACAATGTCCATTATATAAAATTAAAATGTGAATCTATTGTTTTCTATAGAAATAATTGTTTATAATAATAATAATATATTTACTTTTGCAATTAAGTTCTTTTGAAATATTTACTTTTCGACTTTAAATTTTCTCTATTTTGAAAAATATAATATATGCAGGGCGATCTGTCATAAATTTCTATATCTTTCTGCTTTTCTATTCTTTATATGTATCAGTAGAGAGAAAAAGAGCAGGTTAAATATATTTATCTCTGAATATCCATAAAGACATGCTTAGAGATACCCTATGTTAAGTATACTGTTTTTTTTT
>JAJEKB010000389.1:19480-37192 GCA_022393335.1 Macrotrachela quadricornifera | reverse complement strand
ATACGTGTGCACATGTATTTATACGTCGTCGATAGTTAAAGGATAAAATATGTAATCATGGTTTGACACGAAAATACCTGCGCGGAACCTTAGTTTTAGTTTCTGATTTAGGTTCAGTACGAAATTTTCTGTACGAAACCTTTTTGACTTTTTTCTGTAAAGGCTCGATATCGAACCTTGTCTACGAAACCATTTTTCTCATTCATCAAGAAGTAGTTTCATACGAATTCTTTTTTTTTACGAAACCAAACAAGATTCGGATGGTGTACCCACGATCAGATCCTTTTTTGGTTTCGTAAAATATCTTTTTTTTTACAGTGATTAACGTTATCCATTTATATATCAATATCGATGGCAGTTTGTATCAAATCAAGAACATCATCATTTTCCAGAGCATTAAACAAGTGGCTTCGAGCTCTGTATCTTTCAGATATGTTTCTAAATGTTCACCTAATTGATTTTTATTATATGCAGAACAAGGTATAAGCGTTTGAACAGGAATCAATTTTTGTAGCGTCACACCTGTCGATGTCGAAGATAATGTTTTAATGGGAAACGCACGACATTCCTTGACTTGTGTATGTAATGAAGTTAAATCATAGTTCTTTTGATTGTGAGAATCATTCTTCTTGGAATGAGTTCGATATGCGGTAAAGCAATGTTTACAAGCAGCCCATCCATCCAATATTTACTGTTGGCCAATATCATCGATTAATCCCATCAGACAAACAGAGAAATATCGTTTACCCAAAGTACGTAAGTTGCCTTTGGATTGTTCACTGAAACAAATTCTTTAGCTCATAACTTACGCTGTATTTGTCCGGATTTTAAATTGTCAGAATCAATCATATTCGATAGTACTGAAGAAAAGATATATAATAAGACTAATCTTGAGTGAAAGAGATTTTATCAAGTTAAAACAGAACATATACGGAACCAATATTTATTCTATACTGAAGAGACTTATGAATTGTCCATTGTTATGAAATACTTTATACGGATATATTGATAGCATGATATTTCACATACTTCATAGTAGTACTCATAAACCCTTTTTTGACAAAAAGAGACAGCAAAACAGATGCATTTATTTAAAAGTTCAATCGGAGAATTTCTGGTTTGTTTTCGACCCGGCTGTTCTTCTGAACCGATTCAGTTCCAGCACTGCACCTTATGAAAAATGAATCATATACTTCACGAATATTCTACCGGAATTTTTACAAAGATCTCTATCGGCTGTCAATTCACTATATACCAATACTTCGAGCCATTCAGAAATGTAATCAAGATTTTGATGAGAGTGAAGAGTTTTGACCATGTAGAATACGATAAACACAAAGAATATATCCATCTAGTATGATAACTTTATATTCTTCCCATGAATAACTTTTACTTGCAATTAATTGAGTGATATTATATAACTAATCTGGATCAAATGTTAATAATTGCTTGGAATCTAACATTGGCATTGACGGACATGATGAAAATAAAACCAAGAAACTTAAAGTACTTAGAAATAAAGAAGGAAGAAGGTTTTCTATTGAATATTCGGTGGCTAAAAGCACACCTACTAAATATCATCTCAAGTTCTTTTTCACTATCTGCACGTACAACAAACAGCAACTGAAATTTAACATTTACTTTAGTCAATATTTATACGAAGGAGACATTTTATAGGAGAAAACAAAATGACCTCTATTATCAGTTTTCTGCTGTTGATGTAGATAGATAAAAAAAAGTTTCAAATCCATTTGAGTATTTTGATAAATCTCGAAGAAAATATCCTAGCCAAATTATTCTAGTAATCCAAAGAGTAACAATTGATCTAAATCGGTTGAAACGCATCTGAGCTTACCTTAACTTATGAAATCATAAATCAGTTATTATTCCCTTGGTATTTATGATATAAACGTGAGATATAAGTCCTATCTTTCAGATAAATAATTGTGAAAATTAGTTGTTCCGTTTATTTCCATCGAAGGGATATATACTGAATACTAGTTAGCGTCTACATGTGACATCTGTTGACGTTGACACAGGCAAATGAAATTCACTTATTATTTACGTTTTCTCCCCTTCAAAGAGAAAAGAAAAAAAACTGATACTTTCACTGAAGAAAGCATGTGTTACAATATAAAAAAATGTTTTTTTGTTAAAGTATGCAAATTTGAAAGTATTCACTTTCAACAGGTTTGTGTGCCTAGATAAAGATCCTGTTTTTTTGCCCACAAAAGCATTGCCGCTTTCATTACAAGTATGAGTGGGTTTTCTTTTCCTTATAAAGTATAGAAATATCAGTAATAATATCACAACAGCATACATAGGTAGAAAAATTCTATTTACCAACTCTTTAGAAGTTGTTAACTAAACTTCATTCTCGAATGACTATTAAGTAAGTTTTTATTAACTGCGTACGAATAATCTAATATGAAACTTACATTGGACAAAATTGAATCACAGATACAGTGCATGATACGCGACTTTTTAAATATAAATAGATTTTATAGGAACGACTGAAGCAAACACATAAACAGTTGTATGTAATGAACCGTATAGATGACAATTTAAAGTAATACGGGCTAGCATCCGATTAGAGATAAAAGAGATGAGATATAGTGGTTAACAATCGTGGCTATGTATTCCATTTTTACAATACAAAGAAAAAATGTCTATTCTTTATCTGAAGTTCTCATATTTTGCTTACTAATCGAAGACAAACACGTCAATAAATATACAAGTGAGATAACGATATAACATTTATCAGCGCGTACTTGTTAACGCTACAGCATCAACTTACCAGACAGTCGCTGATTCATCACTATAAGTCGTATTTTATCTCAAGTGCCTAATGAAAAACAGTAAATAGTTTTGAATTGAATTGTAAAAAAGATGCCGAAACGAGACGATATTCTCAATCAATTTGAAATAGATTCTTGAAATATATCAATTTATTTATTTCAGATTATTTCTTTATTTTTAATACAATTACGTCATGGATAAACAACGTTCAAAGACTGCACCAAGGACGTACACGAATTCGAGAACTATCACATCTTCATCAAACGAACCGGTCACCAATGACTATCGTGTAATTGAGTACGATCAACAGTCATCTCTTAATAGCTTAAAAATTACTATTTCGACTCAAGAATCTCAATCTAGCAAGCATACTGAAAATCGTACCATTCAGAATCAACATCCATCAGCAAAACAAGAGCATCGAAATGAAAAACACGCACCCAAAGAACAACAATTGTTGGGTATTAATTCTATGAATAAATTTAGTTCTTAAAATCCCACATTTTACTATTATAGCGCGCGGTAAAAACAACAACAGAAAGCAAAACGACAACAATAATGCTTCACAAGGCCAAGTAGATTATATTTTCTCGTTTTAATGCTAATAGTATTTTATGAAATATCTTCAATTTTTCTAGAAGTCAAAGGATAGTGGCGTTCGTCATATTAAAGAATTGAGTTTCAAACATTTAGAATCGTTAAAAAATACTTTTAATAAAGCTGTGAGAGAACAATTCTTATCCAAAGTTGATGGTGAACAGTATATATCCATTTATAATCAGTTACGAAATACTATTCTTGACAAACGATCAGGTAACTAACACAAGATTTTTTCTTAGAACAAAATAGCATGTTTTGTCTATATTTTTTTTAAAAGATGCTCAAATAACTTTATATGGTTCTTTATTATTCGAATGTTCTTTAAAAGAAACAAGCACGATCGATATCGATGTTCAATTCAATGAGACTTCACCCTACGAAACATTAAAAGAACTTTTGAATATTGTTCGTAATTGGGGTAAAGATAGAAGCTTTTCTTTTGATGTGAATGATTCTTTTTTTTAATTATTTTCAGTCTCTTCCAAGGAGGCGCGTATTAACATGAATAATGAACCATTATCAATAGATGTAACTTTTCAAAATTCCAATATACTCGTGCGATTGACATCAAATAATATTCCTGCTATTCAATTGTCTCGAATAATTCAAATTTATACAAAATTCGATAAACGTGTACTTTCATTACTTCGTCTTTTTCGAATTTTTTCGAAAGTTTGTTTCTTCGTAAGCAAAGAGAATGATCTAATCCTTTTTGTTTCGTTTTATATAGGTATGCGATATTGATCAAAGTGATCAAGGAACTCTTCATCCAGTAGCTTTCCATATCATGATCATTCATTTTCTTCAACAACTCGATCCACCCGTTTTACCATGTCTTCACGAATATGTATGTTTATTTGTTTGTATTAGTAAAAACAGATTTTATATGACTTGTTTGAAAAAAAAGGTATTCGGCATAGATAAAGCACCAGTAGCATTGATTAATGATCAATATGCCGATTTTTTTCAAGTATGTAATGAATATGTCAATCAGTGGAAATCAACAAATACCACTAGTGTTGAAATGCTCTTCCTTCAATTACTCTCTTACTATGCCCGAAGATTCAGTCCAAAACGGTTGGGTATTTCTATACAAACTCGAATGCCGCTTTTAAGAAAAAAAAACTTATTACAAAATCGAAGCTTTTTTTGTGCAGGTAAGATCGACAACAAATAAAACATTTCATTTGATTATTTCATATAAAAATGGTTTTCTTCCATATAGATCCGATATTTATCAATAAAAATTTATGTTATTCACTGAGAGCTGGTTGTTCAATCAGTTATTTTTATCGTACACTTGAAACAGCACTGAATTATTTCTGTCAAACACCAAAATATGAAAATAAAAACGAGAATCTGTATTACCCGATTAGTGACTACGATGAAAAAGTTTTAATAAAACAATTAGTTCAAACAGTACATAAATCCTACAATTTGTTGATTGAACATTTTTCAAACAGAAATGATTACTGGAAAAATGTACAACAAGAAGATCTACGACAGCACTACAAAAAAACATTTGATCCTATAAAAAATCCGATACCTGAACCTATACTTAGATTGAAGGAAAATAATATCATACAATTATTAAATGATGATGGTGAGAATGACGATGATGATGATGGCGATGATGATAATAATAATGATGATGATGAAAATGGAGAGAAATCTGAAGAAATGCCTCAAAAAGATACGGAGAATATACGAAAAAATATCGATCAAAATGAAAATAATGAACGGATTACTACACCGTAAATAATGAAATTTTATTTAACTTGATTGTGATAAATTTATTCATTGTATTTTCTAGTCAGAATGAACTTCAATCGATAGATAACGAAGAAATTGTCGTACAGAAAATATCTGATAATAAATCAGATAATCAAAGCATAGGAGAAGAACCAGTATTGTTTAAAACACTTGCTGAACATCTTGATGAGAAACAAAAAGAAATTTTACACAAAGAATATGATGAACAAGGTAATAGGATTTTTTTCTTCATACTAAACTATTATTATTCATTTGTTTGTTTTTACAATAGTTCGATTATTCAATACTAAAATGCAACAAATATTGAATAGTATCAAATCATTGTTAGTTGATGAATCTCGTTCGCATACAGAGAAAGAATTAGTTGTTTCTATGGCTTCAATTGAACTCAATTCATCATTTGATCCAGACGAGCAAATAGAGATTACAGATACTACATCTTCGCTTTATCCTTCTAAGATGTTTTATGATATACAAGCTAAAAATTTTGGTGCTGACCAAGTAAAACATATTCTTGATGAAAAGCATTTGACAAAATATTTATCTGTTTCGTACAGGGTGCGCCAACTGCATGCTCAGTATGCTTTCGAGCTAATCATGTGAAATCCAACTGTCCTGAATTATTTATACCAAGGCTAGTTCATATACCTAAAATCAATAGACAATGGACTGATTTGATTACCCGTGTTTGTCGACAAATTACTGGTATAGATGTATTTATATTAATACCTTTTTTTGATGCGTTTCTATTTCTGTAGATCAATGTAAGCCAAAAAAAGAAGATATGGAAATTCGTCAAGAAATTTTAGAATATCTTAAAAATGAGTTTGGAAAATGTTATCCTTCATGCTGTATCCATATGTATGGGTCATCTCATAATGGATTCGGTTTTCGACAAAGTGATCTTGATATTTGCATTGAATTAAAAGATAATGTATGTAGTTTTTTTTCTTCTTGTCTATATTAATAATTTATTATCAAATTTTTTATTGTAGAATGACGAATCGAATATTATTACTTTCGAAAAATTATTACAAATATTACAATTAAATACTGATATATTTAAAGATATTGAATTTGTTCGTGATGCAAGAGTACCAATTATTCGATCAATACATTCTCAATTTAATGTTGAAATTGATATTAGTCTTAATAATATTCTTGTATGTATTGTCTATATTTCTATAATATAAATTCATTTTAAGCATTGATATAGGCTGTAGAAAATACTCGTCTATTGAAAACTTATACTGATATCGATTCACGTGTATCTGAATTAGGATATATGGTTAAGCATTTAGTTAAAGTATGTGAATAATCTCTGTATTTTTCTATGGAAAGAAATTTTTGTCTTATAGAAATGCAATATTGGTGATGCAAGCACCGGAACATTGTCAAGTTATGCATATATTATTATGTTAATACATTTTCTTCAACAAATTTGTCCATCTGTTTTACCTGTACTTCAACAAGTTAGACATATACTTTTTATTTCTAGATTCATAATTTTTTTTAATTTATAAAATTTCAGTTGACCGATGATCCAACGAAGAATAGAATCATTCGTGAATGTAATAATTGGAATGTCTATTTCTATAGTGATTTAATTAAGCTCGTATTCATTTAGAGATTTTTCTATTCGATTTTTTTTTCATTATGTTTTTTTCTCGTTAGAAACAAGCATGGATAAATCATACAGGATCGAATACAATGACAACAGGTGAACTTTGGATTGAATTTTTACGTTACTATACTGAGCGATTTGATTATGAAAATAATGTTGTTACCATTCGACAAATTGAACCATTACGACGTGATGAAAAAGGATGGTTTAATCCTACCATTGCTATTGAAGATCCTTTTATCTTGACACATAATTTAGCAGATAGATTATCGCTAAAAAGTATAAGTTTTTAAAAATTATTACCATATTTACAAACACTATTTTCAATAGAATGGACACATATTTATCGAGTATTTATTCGAGCCCGAGAAGCATTTGTTTTACAACCCAAAGACTGGGATCTTCAACGAATTAATATGAAATGGATTGAGGTAAGATATTCTGTATATTGATTTTCTTAAGAGTAGAACAACTTGTTAATTCTATAGGATTATTTGTTTGATATCGACTTTTTATGTCAAGACAAAGCACAAAAATTCCATGAACGTAGTCGAAAATCGACGAATAAAGAAAAGCAGAAATTTAAACCAAGTGATAATAAAAATAAAAAAGAAAATGTTGAAAGTCTGCTCAAGTCTGCAAAGGAGTCTAGTAATCGAAACATTGGGCAAGGAGCACAATCAACACATGCTAATACTATTCCGAACGTGACTAAACAGGACAACACAACCACACAATAAATATCTTAATAAATCCACACTATCCCTTTTGTTTTTTGTTTCTATAACTTTGATTTACGATAAACGTTCATATATTTTCATGAAGAATAAGTAATGCTCGACTAAATTCTATTTATCATTATCTCTTAGTGGTCGTTGGATTGTGCTCTGATAACTATATTTGATACATATACACAGATTGCTAGTGACGGCCATTTTATAAAATCCAGTTTTTGAAATTTCTGTTAAGACTTTCGTATGGGAACGTGGAGCATAGGTCGGAGACGATCATCGTTTTCTCTGCTCCATTTCACTCTTAACTTCTCAGTTTTTTATCTAATGTCAGCATAGACCAATGTAACGCCTCATTCTCTAGCTCAAAATATTATTCACAGACGATATAAAAACCCAAGCGAATTTAAAAAAATAGTAATTAGTCGTTCGTCGGCGCCCCTACGACGCGTTACTCACGGCAAGCTGCTTCCATGCTGTAGTCTATTTTCACATAAGTTCATTGTTTTGTGTGCAAAACCACATTCATTAACGTTTCACTAACTCAAAAGAATTGCAGGATCTGCAGCGGAAGGATTCTCTGCAGGAGACTCAAAGAAAAACAAGTAAAGGCACATAGATCTATGAATAAGTGCATCACGCCTAAGTTATGAAAATATCGCTGCGAAATCTTAATTATTTTTTTTACGAATACTGAATATTGAGATGCATGAGTTCCTCAAAATCTGATTCAAGGAGGAATAAAATTACAAAATACTGATTGCCTTAAAGCTCAGATTCTTAAAATCTGATTGGATAAAAGCTATGTTTTTGAAAGCATTTCATTGGCTGAAGTTTCAAACATATAGAGTCCGGTGTAAAAAATTTGCCAATGACTGAGCTTCCAGACTCTATAATCTGATTCAATGAAAGTCGTATACCGAAAATAACTGAGCAATGATCTTCAAGCGATGTTCTTTTGGCCCGGTGACAAGCAAGCTTATTTTTACTTTGTCAAATCCACTCTTTCTTGAGAAAATATAGCAGTCTTTGTTTGTACACTTCTGTTACTATTCATTTAAGAAGATATCACATTTTAAAAGTTGAAGACAAAAAAGATTATCTTCATAATTACAATAATAGAGACCAGATTCTATGTTTCAAAAACTAGTATTTTGTAGTCATTATGTATGACAAAACTTTCGAAAACCTTTCCTGAAATGTTAAGATTTCTTGTTGAATTCTCTAAGAACATGTTTTTTTGACGTTTGATTCTGCCCCACTGCCACAAACTATTTTTTTCCACATGACCCTCCTTACAGTCGATGAAATAACAAATCAATTTCATCGATTTTTTTTTCAAATGAATAAGGCTGACGTTCTAAATTCAAAGATTAGATCATCAAACTTATCACCCATTACATGACAAGTTGCTAAATCAATCTTCCAACCATGAACTCGGTTTAAAAGCTACGAAAAAAGAGTCGGACCAATTTCTACCGATATTACAACAAAAGGCATCGAATTCAACAATGATCTACCTACAACACACATTTGAGAATGGGCCTCTGTCAAAATCTTCACAATAAATCATGACATGGTGTAAAGGAACATTACTAACATTGATGATCATTAGTCGATCGTATTCAAATTCGACTTATTCAGAAGACAAACAGATCATTACAAAACTTTTCTATTCAGCAAAAAAGCCACCACAACAAATTCTCACAAAACTACAAAGTATAAATATCCATCGTCCCATAACAATCACATGACACACAAAGAATAACCTGCGAACTAACTATGCTTAAACTATACTTAATTACAACTCAAATTTCAACAAACAAAATTCAACGAGTGATGAACTATGGAAAATAATCGTGCGATGCTTTGAATTTAATCTCTTATCTCCTATTTTCTTGGAGTGTAACTACGTGTTTTTACTACAGGTAGATAGTAGTATTATGTATTAACTCAAAAAAGCTTCGTATTTTTCCGGGGTCTCTTATAGTAATACTTGTGCCAACTGTCAAGATTTAAGCAGTAGTATGGAAATATCTACGGTATTGTGGTAACTATAAAATACCGCACACTCACACCGTAGTAATATGGAATACGAATTTTTACGCCAAATTCATGGAAAAAACAGACCATTGTTTTCACGGTACTACCTTTCAGAACAATTATAAACTAATCTGTTATATGCAGTTTTAGGCGCTCTCTATAACAGCGTATTTTGCAGCTAATTTTGATCTTAATGTAATGAGAAAAAAACGAGTGACTTGTAGAAAAACTTCGATTGCGTGGCATCTCTAGCACCTATTTCAAATAAAAGCAATAGTCAATCTTGTAGCCCCTTATACGTTTGGAACGAAAAAGCATCACATTATTTCATGCAAGAAATCATCAAAATTCGAAATGATTCTGGAAATTGATGTTTTTAATACGAAGAGAGCCTAACGTGAAGATGGCATTTAGCTGTTTTCGTCACTATTTTTCGTTACCAACATCTATTGTCGTAGTCCTTGCGAGCATTCGTTTTTTTTTTATGTTGTCCAGTGGTTTAATACAAGCATCATAGTCTTTTGATAAAAATAGAATCCTTGTCTAATAAAATAATCAGTAGAAAAATTTCTACGAAGTATGATATCTAAGCTAGGTTTCGAAATCATTTGTGCTTTTAGCGGTCATTATCGACGGAAAAAAGGCTGAAATTTTTTATCATAGCCGATGCGACTGGATTTCAAGCGTATTAACAAGCCATTGCTGTATGAAAAAAAAACTTAGAATCTTTCTCTATTCCACATATCAAGAACACAGTCAGCTTAGTTGATCAAACTACGATGAAGCTATAGTAATTTCATTTTCGTCACCCTATATTTCATAACGGGATTCAAAAACATTTCATATTATTCTACAGTACTTTAATCATTTCAAATTTCAACTACAAAACATTTTTCATCCACTTCATATTTAACTTTGGGCAAAGAAAGCAAGCACAGACCTTTCGTAAAAGAATCTGCACTGCTGGGCTTTGTCTCCTGGACCTTGATATCATGTGGGAAGGGCGCTTCACCCCAGCTCCATCCGCTGGAGTACGAGTGATACTCCTAGACGAGTATGATTCATAATGAGTACAATAGCATCAGCCATATCTTGATGCAAAAGACATCGGTTACCATATCTATTTCAAAATTCAATTCGTACACAAAATTGCGCGCAAACAACGTTCAAGCATTAGGCTTGTCATCACACACACACTCAAAAAGAAAATCAGTTCTTTTGCTCACTTCGAAGTAAAGCTTGCAACTCGGTCAGCCGATGAAAGATAATATAGAAAATGAATATTAGTCAACAAGATTCTCTTCTCCTTTTTTTCTCATTTCGATGCAAAGATTGCGACTCCGACAGCTGATCGAAGAACACATCGCAAAGGAATATATCTCATGAATGTTCTATTCATCTCTTTGCTCACTTCGAAGCAAAGGTTGCCACTTGGTCAGCTAATCTAAGATCACTTGGCAAAGGAATGTTTACTAGGAGAGCTGTGTTCGCTTTTTGTGATCACTTCAAAGCAAAAGTTGCGACTCTGTCAGCTGATCCAAGATCCCATGGCAAAGGAATATTTTACACGAAGATTATATTCACCTCTTTTATTCACTTCGAAGTGAAGGTTACGAATCGGTCAACTGATCGAACATCTCATAGCAAAAGAATATTCATCATAATTATTCTATTCACCTCTTTCGCTCACTTCAAAGTAAAGTTTACGACTCGTTCAGCTGATCGAAGATCACATGGCAAAGGAATATTTATCATCATTGTTCTCTTTATCTACTTTGTTTACTTCGAAGCAAAGGTTGTGACTCGGCCAATTGATTCAAGATCACACGACAAAAGAATATTGGCCAAGAAGGGTCTGATCATCTCTTTTGCTCACTTCGAAGTAAGGGCTGCAACTTGGTCAATTGATTGAGGATCACATAGCAAAGGAATATTTATTATAATTGTTCTCTTCACCTCTTTTGCTCACTTCAAAGCAAAGTTTGCGATTTGATTAGCTAATCGGAGATCACATGAGAAAGGAATATGTGCCAGTAAGGTTCTGTTCATTTCTTTTCCTTACTTCGAAATAAAGATTGCAACTCGATTAATTGATCGTAGATCACATAGCAAAAGAATATTGGCCAACAAGGTTCTCTTCTCCTCTTTTTCCCACTTCGAAACAAAGATTGTGGATCGATCAACTGATCGAAGGTCACATGACAAAGAAATATTTATCATAATTGTTCTCTTCACTTCTTTCGCTCATTTCGAAGCAAAAGTTGCGACTCTGTCAACTGATCGAAGATTACATAGTAAAGGAATATTGGCCAACAAGATTCTCTTCTTCTCTTTTCTTTACTTCGAAGCAAAGATTGCGAGTCGGTCAACTGATCGAAGATCAGATGACAAAGGAATATTTATCATAATTGTTCTCTTCACCTCTTTGACTCATTTCGAAGCGAAGGGTACGACTCAGTCAGCTGATTGAAGATTACACGACAAAGGCATATGTATCAGTAAGGTTCTGTTCACCTCTTTTTCTTACTTCAAAGAAAAGGTTGCGACTCGGTCAGCTGATCCAAGATCACATGGCAGAGAAACATTTGATACATTGGGCACCAATCGTCTGTGTATGATTGACGCGAATTTTGCTTCAAAATGGTTGGTATTGTTAGCTGACAATCCGTTGCGTTTTATATGAATAACTATGATCACGTTTGTTGAAACGTTCCCAAATACCGTCACGGTACCAATGCTTCTATTCACTTATGTCGGCACATTCAAGTCTATGTGTCTCGTGAGAATATTGCTCGACAATTAGAAAACAGGCGAATGAACGTAAATGCCGTAAACATTGTGTTCAGCTATCGCGTTGTCCAACGTTGAAGGAATACTGTGAGTGTTGACGGACCAATCGTAGATGAATGACACGTAAATCGAATTGTCAGTATCATCACCTCCCCATTCCCAATGCTTTTGTACAGCCATGCTTCATCCACTAAAGCAGATTTGCGCAATAGATTTTTCTTGTTGCGATGACGTGATGAATGAATAGTAATAATTAGTGACGCCGCGGATCCATTGCCAGGTTTTGTCATCTCCTGTGTAGTACCAATCGCGACACTTGCCGCACTTGGCACAAGGGCGACCTTGAATATCTTGTTCATGTATTATTTTTCCAATGATACAGTGCTATTTTACCAGTAGATATGCAAAATGTTCTTTGATTGATGAATGTGCTTAACACCAAAGTGGTTCGTAGGTACTAGGCTTGGCCAATTGTTCGTCTCCTAAATGAAATGTAACGGGATTGATTCCTTGTGTAAGAATTGAGACAAAAACAGTGTGAGCCAAGAGCGAATTGTCTCATGAAATTCTATGGCATCAATGAGAAACAATGTTGCAGTTGTCTCGTATCCATACTTAATATAGAGACTTGGCTAAGGTTTCGATACGGATGCGTTGGGTAAACTACGAAAATGTAATACTAGAATTGGTAAGAGTGATGGTGTAGCACTCGCTTTCATCACGCACAAAAGTTCTATGACATCTATACAACTGATCATATCCTGTTGCTCATTATTCATCGTACAATGCTTTTGTTATTATCAACACACATATGGAGTAGAACTCTTTGAGGAATCCAGAGATAGAAACGATTTTATATGCTCTCTTATTTTGGACAAAAAACATGGAGACATCTGATTTGGTCGATATGATCAATTAAATACGGATACCCGGTGAAGAGAAAGCACGGAGAACTTCCTTGGGGTTAAGCTTAATCATAGCTAGAGCAGTATGAATCGTCACTTCAGACACTTCGATCCGAATATCGATGATGTATGGTTCACTATACGGAATGAGGAATAGAAATGCAACCACTTTTTGAGTGTGTCGCATCTGAATAACTTTCCCTTAAGTCAATCTCTGTTTTGCACGTATTGGTAGAACAAAGTTTTATTCTCGCAGAAACATAGAAAATATGAATTTACCGTAGTCAACACACTCTGATTAAGTATTGCTTCCCTTAAGTGTTGCATTTGCGTGTTGTTTTTTTGTAAGTTCGAAAAAACGAGCGATCAACAACCAACAAAGTATATCGTCATCGGTTGCATCTCAAGGGCTGACTTGCTGTGCAACTTATAGGAGCTTCTCATGAACAGAGTGCGTAAATACATCGTATTTTTGAGAGAAATGACAAAGAGAAAGTATGCACTTCAATTAACCATGGTTTGGTTTCATCGAGCGATTTATACAAGGAAAAAAAGAATAAACTTTATCTGTAACAGATCAGCTACTTTCTCATGAGAGAAAGGGGAAAGAATTCAGAAGGGGTTTAGGACAGGTGCTCGCAAAACTGCTTTGATGTGAATGTATGAATAAACTACGAAAATAATCTTTGAAAAGAGCAATGCAAAATAAAAATAGGTGAAAGCTGAGAAATTTATGTGTAGGTACCAGACTGATGTATTTCAAGCATTTTTCGAAATCTGTATGCTGATTTTGCAGCGGATCATATAGTCGTTGCTTCAAAAACTCGTTTTATTCGCTTGGATGCACATGGTATTTTACATAATTAAAGATGAGAATAACTGAGTGAAACTCTTCTCTTCACCCTTCTTCAACTGTCTACATTGTCTTTAATCATAGTCCGTCTTGTAGTAAAATTTCAGAATCCAACAAGACCTCCTGTAGGTAGGATAGTTAGACGATTCCTCTGTACTATCGATTCAGAGCATATGTATTACACATTTTATGACCAAAATACGCACCGAATCGAGCCAACTATGGAAGATAAACTCTAAAGCTGATGTACATGGTGATGAACTTACGACATGTTTAAAAGACAATCCGATGGAAGACGCTGCTACTTGATGCCATTGAGTGATCGTGTGATTCACGAGCAAGTGTTCGGAAAGCAACTGTTCGAATCTCAAGTTAGAAAGGTATTGTTTAGTTGATGCGAACTCAGATGTGTCTTTCTCGCGTAGATAGCAGTTCTCACCAGTAAATTGACGTTTCGACGCTTCAGATGGACGTGTCCTGCTTTTGGTAACATTTGCAGGAAATGTCAATTAAAAAGAAAACAGTCTATTCAGTCAAACAAGCGAAAATAAATTTGATCGCGCAATAATGTGTGCTCATGTATTACGGATTCTCCCATGGTTATAACTCGCATGCTTTTTGTAAAAAGACCTGTCATATTCAATCAAAATTTAGTGAACTTACCTTGCTTCTTTGATGATAGTGACACAGAGGGCTTCGATGTGGCATTTGCTTGAAGACCGTCTTCGGACTTCTCATTTGGATTGAGCAATGATGGTGATGCCATTCGTATAAAAACGACCTTTTTATTTCAAATCTTAAAATATTTTAACAACAGTTATGGATTGCAATATAAATCGTTAGAACAACATTCAATGAGAATCTCAGAGTGACAGACTTTACTTTTACAGGAAAATCCTGCAAAAGTAAAGTCTACGGATATACTTTTACATGCTGTACAACCATTAACAATACGAAATGACTACCATTGCACTAATCAATTGAGATGGCGGAATTACTCAAAGATGATTCTACCAGCTATATTTCAAAAAACCTGTTTAAAGTCAAATTGATCTTGCCAAATTTTTCATTAGCGATTAATTTAGACCAATCTTATAGGAAATATTGCTATACTTCACTGGCTTGAACTTGATAGCAGTTTTAGTTTCTATTTGTTTTAACACAAACTCCAAATTCAACTAATTCCAGTTTCAATTTCAAGCAACTTTAGCCACTCTCGCCAATTTAGAAATTGGAATCTGAGTTGCTGCAGCTCTAATGTAAACTATGACATTCTTTTCTACTTAGTATCGCACAACATACAGTATTGACACTCACTCATTTCACGCACTTCTCTACAATAAATAAGGTAGAATTTGTACACCGTATGCAATACTGCATTTATGTTTTTCTTTCGTTCTCGATTTCGTGTGTGCGAAATTACTAACGAAACATGCTGAAAGCACATGGTATACTGTTGTTTTCGGTATTTTTTAACAACCGTGAAAGTAATATTTGCCAATATCGTTCTTATGTAGCATAAAAAGTGGAAAGGATTGCAAACCTATTCCATTTGTCCCAATAATATTTCGTTTTGATACAAAAACACTTAGGGATGTGCAGTTTCAGTAAAAATACTGAAATACTGACAATGATGTCACCAAACTGCCTGTAGTGATCACACTGACATTGGTGTTCACTGAAACAGTGACTGCACTGCACTGCCAATCACTGATTACACCGATGTCAGGGTTCACTGAGACACCGACTCTATCAAAGTAGGCACGACTAGTGGTTTTATCCATTCTTATTAAAAAAAGCAGCGGTGTGAGCATCTTTATTTCTCCAAAAAAATTGAATTAATTAAGACGGTGTTCGTTCATTTCGTCTCGTTGCCTTTTGTTCGGCACAATTCATGAGGCTGACGGCGAGCGTCAGGTAAGGGTGCATGAGGTTGATGGTAGAGAACGCTTTGGGACGAATTTTGTAGAACAAAACGTAACGGGACGAAATGATCATAGGACGAAACGATAGAGTGCCAAATGTAAAACTCGATCAGATTCAAATGACACAATAATAACTTGTAGTAAATGGAATTCCACTTTTCGTTCAAAAAATCAATCATGAAAAGTACGAATTATAGTTGATGGAAAACATTAATTGTATTTTATTTTTTGAATTTTATTATGATATACTAAATATTTAAATTTGTTTCAGTCTACATAGATAACGAAGAAAAACAACATTGTTTAACAGTCTTTATAGATAAATTATTAACAATTATACTAAATCCTGATTTTAATCAAATTAATCATTTCTTTTTAAATAATGATGTATTTCAATTCATTGTTAATTGTCGAACATTAAATGCCATTTATATAAAAAGTATTTTAAATATTTTCTTATTTAACATTGTATATTTATGATATTTAGAAACTCAATAAACCAAAAAAAAAGGAAAAAGTTCAACAAAAAGATACATCAACAATGTATCATTTTGTGTTTTTTTCTTTTTTAATAAAAAAGAAAACGAATCCATCATAATATCTGTGTAAAACAAATAAGAAATATGCATTCATTCTAATATTATATCTTATCATTATATTTCATTGTCAATATCAACCGTAATACCAAGATGCTTTAATCAATAATGAAAATTGTTTATTTGAATACAGTAAAGGTCGTATAGAACATACAAACTCTTTATGAATGTATCAATTCCACCACATTCAAAACAATTATTATAATGCGAAGAACGATAATAAACAGCTCAGAGCATCTTTTATGGCGATAGCTGATCCATATTGATTAACGCTCACTAGCCAGCTGAGCCAATAGATCTAAACTGAATCAAAATTCAATATGATCTCTTTTATGCAAGTGTAAGTTTAGAAATAGTAGATGTGATATGGAAGCATATTTAGGTACATTTCGGATTGTGCAGTCAGTCACCTTTTCTAGTCGAACTTGATTCAAGTTGCGGTCTAGTCTTGTTTTCGTTTTAATTATCTCAAACTTCGAAAACAAAACAAAGTCCTTTAAAAGCCATCATTTTGTTACGCTCCCTATGACAAAACGAAACGCTCTATTGAAGATCAGAAAATGGGTGATCACGATTCGATCTTCATACTTTAATCTCGCGTTGCAACGAATATTTTACTACTTTCCGTTCAGGAGGTCGTCACTACACAAAATGACAATTTTTCATAGGAATGTCGAGAAAGTAAGAAATGAAAAAATTCGCGAAAGATTACATAAATGCTGTGTTGCGCACCGCATTAATGAATTATCACTAACGATGATTAATAAAAAATATCCAAAGATATTAATCGATCGAATGTATCAATAAAATTGATAGACGATAGATGATACTACTCATTTCACACAATTTTCTAATATTCTTTTTAAATAGAAGATTTCTAACTAATTTACATCAATAACATTTTAACCGGCATTAATGCAGTTTAGCCACCGTCACTCTCACTCTCAAGATTGCATTTCCTTCAAAAAGTCTGTTAAGCTCCCATTTTATTCAAAGAACACAAAAATTCCACATGTGCGAACGTGAGAACTTGTGGAAGACGAAGGAATGTTAGATCGAAATACAAAAAAAAA
>JAJEKB010000388.1:0-24940 GCA_022393335.1 Macrotrachela quadricornifera | reverse complement strand
TACGTCGAATATTTTTTACATATATTAATACTGAATTAAATACATCATATCGATGGGAAAATGGTAAAACATTAGCAAATCGTTTAAAAATTCTTTTAGTACAATTATATACAGATGATTTTATTGATTCAGATGAAATACATATTGAAATGAAAATAATAGAATTAATTGAACAAATGAAAAAAGCTTGGACTAGATTTAATATAGATAATGATGAAGAAAATATTGATCGAAATGAACAAATTATAGAAACATTATATGAAAATAAACCATATTTAATTAAATTAAATCATGCTAAATTACATTTTGATGAAAATTCATCTGATCAAAATTTTGATAATATTTGTGAATTTATTCTTAATGAATTATATCCACAAAATCATTCAACAAATGAAACAAAAGAAGAAATAAATAAAATACGTTTATTTATTAATGAAATTATTCGTGAAGTAATGATATATCGTCGTCAAAAAATTAAAGAATTAATGTTAGAAAAATTTCAAAAAGAATTTCCAAATGAAACAAATCATATAAAAGAACGAAAAATAAAATTTTTAAATACACTTGAACAATATATGCTTTCATTTAAACCACATATTTGTTTAAAAAAATGTTCAATATGTGATTTAAAATGTATAAAAAATTCAGAACATACACAAGAAACTAAAACTTTACTTGAAAAAAAAAAAGAAGATTTAAGAAATGTTCAAACATCATTAGAAACACTTGATTTTGAAAATATTCGTGAACGTATGCAAAAATTAAATGAAGAAATTATTCTTGCAACATCAAATGAAAATACTCTTCATCAAAAAATGCTTTTATTATCAAATGAATTAAAATATTTACTAGATAAAGAAAAACTTCAAACAGATAATAATCAATGTAATATTAAAATTAATATTGAAAATGAAAAAATTCTAAATTTTCAACAAAATATTAATAATATCGAACAACAATTAAAAATTCTTTTACCAAATAAAGAAAATTTTCAAAATACAAATCAATTATTAAATGATCTTAATCAAGAACTTTTACCTCTATTAAATCCTATACAATATAATACCGATCAATTAACTACACTTATCAATTTATTTCATAAAAATAATGAACAACCTACAAATGATTTACTCTGTTTTTCAATAGAAGAAGAAACTAATAATATAATTGAATCAACTAATTATTATCAACATTTAACACCATTATTTTTCTCTATGATGAATAAAAATCTTAATCAAATTCAAAATTATTCTATATACATTCAAGATAATTTAACATATATTACAAATAAATTACAAAATTCAAAAGAAAATTTAAATAATACTCGAAATATAATTAAAGAATTAGAACAAAATAAAATTATTCGAGAAAATCAAATACAAAATATAAAAATATCAATCGAAAAAGATACGATCGATTATGATGAAATTATTAAACAAATAAATGATATAAATACTGAAAAAGAAACTTTATTAAAAACAATCAATGATAATAATCAACTAAATAATAGAATAAATTCATCTATTATTCAAAAAATTCAATATTATCTTAAAAATTTACAAGATAATCAAGATAATCTTTCATATACATATAATTACAATGATTATGAACAAATGGAAACATTTAAAAATCAAGAAATTCAAAAATTTAATTATTTTTCAAATGAAAAAACTAAAAAAGAATCTATTATAGATTCTTTTAAAAACGAAATAAAAATATCAAATAATAATATTCAAATTAAATATTATCAAGAACAAATAAATCAAAATGAAGAAAATATTCAAATTATTCTTGAAAAAATAAATCTTATTCAAACAAGAATAACAGCTATTGAAATAGATCAATTAATATTTAAACATAACAATGAAATAAATCAATCTAATCAATTAATTGAAAATTTAAATATATTAGATCAAAAAATTCAATCAATACAAAATCGTTTATTAAAATATTTAGAAAAGATAAATGAAAAAAAAATATCTATACAAAATTTAGAAAAAGATGATCTTTTAGAACTCATCGATCAAGAAAAAAATTTATTAGAAAAACTTAATAAATTATATGAAAATGCTCAAATAGAATTAACTGATTTAGAACAAGAAAAATTATCTTTATGTAATAATAATTCTCTATTAAACAAAATTTTAAATGAACCACAATATGATACAAATAAGCAAAATCAAAACTTACAAGATCGTCTAAATCAATTATTACAATCTTTTGAACAATTCAATGAAAAAAAACAATTTATTTTCAATACATTATCTTCAAATAATATAAAATTAAATGAACAAGATCAAGAATTAATTAATATTAATAAAAAACTTGATGAAAAAAATCTTGAATATGAAAAATACAATGAAGAAGTTAAAATTAATGAAGAATTAAATACTACAGGAAATGAACTTTTTCAATTACTTACAAATATTAAAACTTCATTGATGAATAATATAGAAAGATTTAATAAAATATTTCAAGCATGTAAATTAATTCATGAATATACATCATTATTAAATACTTTAAAAACTACCAATGAAGAACTTGTTCAACTTAAAACTGAAAAAGAACGATTAGATAATCAATTGTATGACGTAAATAGTATTAATATTTCAGTTAATTTTACCAATAGTATAGAATGTGATAAACATTATAAAAAAATTATTCAAGAATATGAAAAAGCAAATCTTTATAATAAAGAATTAAAACAAGGATTATCAAATATAAGTAATTATTCTCGTTTAATTGTTGAAATTGCAGATTTAGAAAAATTAGCTCAAAATAATTGTAATTGTGGTACAGATCATAAATGTTCAGGAATATGTCAAATATGTACAATTGTTGATACATCAAAAAATAATTTATGTATGTTCTTAGCTGGACATTATGGTGAACATAAATGTGATGCTGGTCATAATTGTACAAAATTTTGTCAAATTTGTGAAATATATGGTTTTCCAAATAATCGATGTCATTATTCATATGATCATACAGAACCTGAACATCATCAATGTGAACGTGTTCATCAATGTCCAGCAACATGTATTTGTTCAGATCCATGTGCTATACCATTAGAACTTAAACAACATGATATTCATCAATGTAATAAAACTGATTGTTGGAAACCATGTATATTTTCATGTGGAAATTTATGTGCAACTCAAGATCATAATCATGATATGAAAACAGGATTAGTTACAATAACTATTGGTCGTGAAACATTTCAAATGAAAAAACATTTATGTAATCAACCTCATGAATGTAAAGGTATATGTGATGCATCTGGTGTTTGTAAACAAGAATATAAAACACAACAAAGAAAATGGACAACAGAATCAGGTGAAGAATTTACATATGATCATATTGAAGTAGAAGAAGTTCGAGGTAAATGTGGAATAAAAATTCCAGTAGGAAAATCTTCTCATGGTGATACAACAAATCATTTATGTGATGGACAACATACTTGTTCTGAAAGATGTCCTGATTGTGATTCATTTTGTAGAAATCCTCATGGTCATGATGGATATCATAGAACACTTCATCGAAATAAAGAATTACATATATTTACAAGTACAGATCCAACTGATCAAATTGAAATACGTTCAAATGAATTAGAAGAAACAACTGTAAGAAAATATAAAGTTGGAGAATCAGCAAAACCAGAAAATTGTAGTGTATCATGTAAACGTCGTGGTCGTTCACATTTTCATTTAGTTGAATGTCCTGGTGATTCAGCATGTTGGGAAAAAATACTTGGTAATAAAGCTAAACATTCAAATGACACATATTATTATGGACAAGATATTCCAAGTACGAAAAAATTTGATCAAATTCTATGTTCAACATATTGGTCACAACATAAATGGTTTCCACCTGTTAATGATGCTGATCGAAAATTTATTGATTCATGTAATGTATATTGTACAAAACATGTTGAAAAAGATAGAAATGGTGTTATTATCAAAGATTCTATTAAAGGATTTTGTACATTAGATGCTGGACATACTGATAATCATGTTTTTCAATGTCAAGCTGATCATCATACATTAGAAATGTATCAAGGTATTGATATATGTTTTGTTATTGATACAACACGATCTATGGCACGATATTTTGACAAAATGAAAACGACTATTAAAAAAATTATTACTGATAATCAAATATTAATGAAAAAACTTGGAAAATCAACTACAGATTTTCGATTTGGTATTGTTGATTATCGTGATCATGAACCAGAAGCAGCATATCTTTATCATACATGTGATTTTACAAGTGATACATTGGCTAATACTTATATAACGAATCTAACAACAGGTACAGGTGGTGATATTCCAGAAGCTGTACTTGATGCTCTTGATGCATCATGTGATTTAGGATGGCGTGATAATGCTGATCGTTTATTATTTCATATTTTGGATGCACCACCACATGGTAAAACATATATTAAAAGCGGTGATAAATGGCCTGATGGTTGTCCATGTGGTAAAACTGCTCAAAATGTCTTGCAAAAAATGAAAAAGAAAAAAATTTCTTACAATGTTTTACATTGTTCAAATCTTTTGAATATGATGATTACTGAATTTAAAAATCATATTGATGTAAAAACTTTAACATTCGATGATAAAATTACTTTTGAAGATGTTATTGCTAAACAAGTACATAGGCAATTAATTGATACTGAAATTACATTGAAAAAAACATAAACGTATTTGATCATTTTTTTTTTTCACTTTTTATTTCTGATCGCTATTACCTTTTCTCATTGCATACAACTTTATTAGAAGATGAATTTGATCAAAATCTAGAAATATTAACAAATTATTTCCGTTAAATTCTTTGTTATGTTTTCCTTTATTTCTTTACATATATACTAATAAAAACTAGCTCATACCGATGAATTCTATTTAAACATTAAGAGAAATCGACCAGTATTGATTTCATTCTCTTAAAGAATTTCTAGAGAAATATATTTCGATGTGATCAGCTCTAGAATCCTGCAATCAGGACGAATAATCAGCACACCATCCGTGATACATCGCGAAATCAGTTTGAATATCAAGTAGAAAAGAAACTGTCGTTTCAAATATATCAAGAAGTAAAGCACGAAACTTTAGAATCTTGAATTCCGAAGAATTTTCAGGAGTCCTACGAAATTCAGGATTTCATAATTCTGTGCTTTATTCGTTGTTGACTGGTTAGCAACAACGATTCAAGAAATTGCAAAATTTTCTCTAAAAAACGGATATCACAGGCAGTATTTCGCTCACTTTGCGTTGCAGCTCCCTTTCATCCAACAAGAAAAATTTTATTGTTGAAATACAGGCTTTTTCATCCATGTCTTAAATATTACTCTCACTACTGTGCCAGAACTGTGTCAACTTCTGGACATGGAAGAGGACGCAAGCGATAAAGGCAATGATGTGAATATTTAAGTTTTTAGAAGGATACTAATGACGTTTTGTTTTTATTTCTAACTTATAGTGAGTCAAGAATAGAAACTATGTTAATATATTCCAATATAGCTCTCAGCTTTGTGTTGATATGTAGATAATCATCTCATCGAGTGATTCTATGTCTCGCTCTGATGTCATTTTAAGATTTCTTGTATGAAACTAATAACATAAGTTACACGATTGATTAAATCTTATGTAATAGATGACAAAAATAAAAACTCATCTTTCTCGTCAAAAGCTTAGTCTTCGCAGTTTTTGAGTCATTAGCTAATGGATTCGAAATAGAACCTCGATTTTACATACTATATGCTAATCAATATATGAGAAAGTAATTGCAGCTCATTTGATTCTTAGAATCAATATTTGGCATAATCTTTTCCTTTATCTTATGAATTATTTTCAGATGAAGCATGAGATGTAATAATCTCACTAAAAAATATGTTCATTGGTACTCAATTGCTTACAATTACTTCAGACGCAAGTTCGCTGGCTCCTCCTAGGTTTTATATATAGATGTAGATAATGTCAGATTGACAAAGAACAGCTATTCATTCACGGCTATTGGGACTTCAGAAAAATAGAGGAAGAATTACTAGATTGAATTTTTTATTCTGTTTTAAATAAAAGAAGTCTAATCAATTTCACTAACAAAATCTCGCATTTTTCAAAAAGACAAGAACCAGTCGAACGTCTCGAGTTACTGCTGTCGTTGTGTTCTTATCATTTGTAATGGTTATACCTTTTTTTTTTCTTATCTTTACTTGCTGTGATATATATATATATATTAAATTTGCTATATTTATGTACTTACTTGCTCATATTTTCTTGTAACCGACAGTATTACAAATGTCTGAAGAATTGATTCTATATCATCATCCACCATCAACGTTCGCCGAGAAAGTACGAATGGCAATGGGTTTGAAGAAGTTGAATTGGCGTTCTGTAGTCGTTGATCGAATACCTCCACGACCTCACCTCGATATTCTAACGGGCGGTTATCGGCGTATACCAGTACTTCAGGTGGGTGCTGATATATACTGTGATACTCATCTTATTTTGCGAACACTTGATCGTCTTCGACCCGATTCGCCCGTACTCTTTTCTAACAAAGTAACACAGCCTTTGTGCTGGTGGTGGGATAAGACAGTGTTTGTGCCATCGGTCAAATTGCGCCTTGGTCTTCTTGGTGATAAGTTTCCCAAGGAATGGCTTGAAGATCGACAAAAATTTGCTCCCCAAATCAAATTTACAAAGGAAGATAATGAAAAAGATATACCATTGAATGCACAACATATCAATGCACATCTTGCATGGCTCATGAATATGTTGGACGATGACCGTGAATATCTACTTGGAGACTCAGTACCATCTGCATTCGACATCACCGTCTATCATATACTCTGGATGATAAAGAACGGTATGGGAAATGAAACGAAAGATCTCTTACCGAATCTGTCTCATACGAAACTAGTTGCATGGTTCGAACGCATTGCTGCATTCGGCCATGGTATAAGCAAAGAAATGACTTCGGAGGAGGCATTTGATATAGCCAAACAAGCTGAACCAATGGAACCAACGTACGTAGAAAACAAAACGAAGAACGAGTGGCATGTAGGACAACGACTAAAAGTTACACCTGATGATATGGGTCGCGTATCAGTCGAAGGAATATTCATTGCAGCAGACGATTATGAGATCGTACTTCGTCTCTCAAATGAAAAGGCAGGCAACATTAACGTTCATTTTCCTCGTGCTGGATTCGATGTCATTCCAATCGAATAGAAATCTGAGAAACTTACTTATTTTTATGTTTTAAACAATAAAATTGTGAACGAAAAAGTTAAATAAACGACAGTATAAACATCATCATGATGTTAGATGTATGATAACTGACAGTTCCATAAACTGATTCGTTTTTGAGAACTAGCTCTAATCACTCGGAGATTGAACAGATACAATTAAACCAAGTAAAAGTATTTTACTTAAAGATTCTCGCGGCATCATCTAGTCGAAAAGTAAATAAAAATAAAAGTATTTCATTAAAAGCTTTTATTATAATATGCTGAATAATTCAATGCAGATTGGTTATAAGGATCATTTGTTTTCATTGTTCGGGTTTGTTCGAGACTATCTGGAGGATGAAGATAGAATATCTCTTCTCATTAAATCTTTTATAAATTTTCACATAGATATTCGAACAAAAAATTTCTCGAAAGAATCGCTAAAATCGTATCTTTAAAGATATATTTTTAGTTCTGAAACACTTTCAAGAAAAACTCAAATCATAGTTTCATAAAGAAATTTTTTTTCCATTGAAAAATGTCAGAACGAATTTGGCTTTTACCAAAAATACATAAGATGTAATGTATTATTGATTCATTATTTTTCCTGTTCTTCATATGCACTGATCATGTAGACATAGAAGACTGAATGCTATGTACTATTGAATTCACAGATTTTCAAAACATATTTTCATACTTTTCTGATATAATTTCTCTTAGAAAATTATGATTGGAGCGAAACTAACACAATATTCTGAATCAGCATAAAAATCTGAGTCGAATGATGTCTGTTTCCAATGTTTCGAAGAACTTTTTTGCATGGTCAAAAAAATCTTTCTACTTTCCTTCACGGATGGCTCAAAAAATAAGATTCTTCCTAAAATTATACTAATTTAAAAAAACCAGTTCTAAGACAGTAAGATTGCAATAGAACTTAAAATGACACTTTAAGAAGCGACAAAAAGAGCCTTTGGAAGAATTTTATTTTTTGAGCCACTCATGAGGGAAAGTAGGGAAATTTTTTGACTATGCAAAAAGTTCTCCGAAACATTGAAAACAGACATTATTCAACTCAGTTTTTTATGTTAATTCAGAATATCGTATTAGTTTCGCTCTAACCATAGATTTTCTAAGAGGAATCCGCTAAATACTAGTTAGAAAAGGCTAAAAATCATGCTTCAGAAACCTTTTAAATCAAAATCCTCATATAGGTATTGTAGAGCGTGAAATTCTCTACAAGGTGGCCAACATTTAACTTTCTCCTGGCGTAATCTTTATATCAAAAAAATTCGAATAAAAAAATGTAACGTTTTCTCAAATAATAAATTTTTTTTATGAAGACCTGACTTTATAGAGAGCTTGTATAAAGGTATTGGTGCAGTTGCATTTACTCTTTCGAATAAGACATTCCTGAAAAACAACGGACGAAAACTGACGAAGTTATATTAAAAATATTAAAAAGATGATTTTTCAAAAATACTCTAGTCTCCTTTCCTTCTAGCACTGATAACTTCGTCATACTAAGTCATAGAGGTCTGAAATTTTAACCTTAACCCTGACTACACATGCGAAATCGATTTATAAAAAAAAAGAAATCATAGATCAATTTCGACCATCAAATAGAGATGCTCGACTGCCTAGTACAGTCTCTCTTAATTATTAATATTATTCCAATGACCACATACGTTGTAAAGTATTGCATTCATTATGACTATTACGAAGGAAATGATTCAAATCTTACAACGTTTTACAATTTGAAGCACAGTGTTTATATTAAGTTTCAAACAGACATGTATGACATGTTTATTTCTTGTCGATATAAATAATTAAAGCCAGAAACAGATTGATTATCATATTTAAAGACAGAATAATTTGTATAAAATATGATATTTAGACTGATTTATTATTGATTGTTCTGAATTCATATGACGTTAGTTATTAATAGTTATATATCGTAGTAAAATTTACTGAAATTATATGTCCAGAAGAATAAGAAAATCATAAATTTATATAAACGTTAAGAAACATTCATAATATTTATTCTTTTTTCCACAATGGAGAATTAATCATATTTCTTAGCATAGTATGTGGCGCTGCTTGTTGTTTGATGAATACATGAGCGAATCACTTTTAATATAGATAGTTTAGTTAATTTCGACAGACGTGTAGTATGGCAATTATTTGTTTTTTTTTGTACTTAGTATTCTTAGTCATTTCACATACGTATTGTTGATATGGCCGAACCAACTCGTGTAACTTTCAAGCTTGGTGGCGTCAAACGACCTGCTCTTAACAATGTTATATCAGCAGCGACTCAATTCGATTCACCAACAATAAGTAATAATGATCAAGTACAAATTGTCACGGGTTTTGATAATGGTGAAATTAAAAGTAATGCACCGTCTGTTATCAAAAAAGAACTTGTTATTGCTGCTCAACCAAATGCTCATCATAAGTTTTTTAAACTTAAAACAAGTCTTCGTCAAGTTGTTGCACAAAGTACCACATTAACAAATGAAACTATTAGTCAAGTAGACGATGAAGCAAGACGAGCACTTATTCTTGAAGCTACAGAAGCTAATGAAGCTTGGAATGGACGAAATGAAAATGGATTTGTTTGTGTACATACTATTGAACAAAATTCTACTAATACATTTATGAATAATTTAGAAGATGATAAAAATATAACTGAAGAAAAAGAAGAAGAAAAAGAAATTGAAAGTGCTGATTATGATCAAGTACCTATCGAAGAATTTGGTATGGCTGTTCTACGTGGTATGGGTTATAAAGAAGATGCTGGTCTTGGTATATCAAATAAACAACAAGTTAATGTATTTGTACCAGAAACTCGACCTCGTGGTCTTGGATTAGGTGCTGATCGAAAAATACTTGAAAAACTTAACGAATTAAAACGTAATTTAAAAAAATCTGGTATTAATGAAAAAGATGATTTATGTTTTGAAAAAGGAGCTTGTGTTTATATTGAAAAAGGACGTCATTCTGGTTTTTATGGTACAATTGAATCCATTGAAGAAGATCTTGCACGTCTTACTGTTTCATTAGCTATTGGTGGTACAAATAAAAAAAAAGAAGTTATATCTATATCACAATACAATGTTAAATTAGTGACAGAAAAAGAATTTATTAAACAGAGTAAATATGTTAATAAAGCCAAAGCTGATCAAATCGAAAAAGAAACTAGTGAACAATTAATAAAAGATTATCATCGACGAGATAATTATAATAATAATGATGATGATAACGATTATAAACATAAACGTTCATCTAATAAAGATGATGATTATAAACGAGATCGTTCATCGAATAAAGATGATGATTATAAACATCATCGTTCATCTAAAACTGATGATTATGATCGAAAACATCACCGTTCATCTAAAAATGATGATTATGATCGAAAACATCATCATTCTTCAAATAAACATCGACATCGACATGAAGAATCAAATAAATCTAGAAAACATTAATGTTTTTATTGTTAAAATTTTCTTTTTCTACATGTATAAATAAATATATACACATATTTTGTTGTTATGTCATCTCAATTTCTCTATTTTTATTTTTGTTTATAGATGCTTCCACAATTGAAAGATTTTAATTGGTATATTGATATGAAATTAATAGCAGGTGCCAATGGTCAACGAATTCAACAACCATCATGTGTTCTTTCTTTAGATGTATGTATTCAAAATAAAATTATTTTCTCTTGAACTAAATATTTGTTTATTGAATTGATCAAAATCATTGGTATTATTTCAAATTTTCTTATAAAATTACTATTGCCATCAAAATATAACGCATATTGATATTGTTTAATCATTTAGACAATGAAAACAGTTAACAATTTTTAATTTTCATTATGTAAAAGAAAAATGTAGAGAAAGTAAAACTAGATGAAATTATATTGATTATGAAGTGATCAATCTGATTAGCTTTTGCTATAGATTTGAACCAAAAATATCTCTCTGTTGATCTATGCACGATTCGATCTTCTAGCTTATCCTTTTTTATTAAAAGCCATGAAATTGAATAATTGATCACTGGTTACTATGAATTGTATTAAATTTGCAGTAATCAACTAACGTAAGCTGAGTTCAATGATAACATTTATCATTGGTTTTGAACTGATCTAATGTATAAATCACAAGATTCAGGAAATTTTTTAAAAAAAATTAAATAAAAAATCAAGTAGTCGGACTACTTCATAGTCAGTACATTTTAGTAAAGTTTTACTTTCCTCTTCCTATTTCTCTATAGAAACATACGACTGGAACATAGAATTAAATATCTTATATATTTAAATCTTTTTTTTTTTCTTTGTTTGTATAGATCAATGATCCAACAAAATCTGATGATGAAAAGGAAAAATCAGTTCAAATTGAATTATCAAAAGAAACACTTGGCCTTGTACTTGATAATTTCACACGAATTCGTGAACAACTTAATACATTAGCCAAACGAGAATAGAATAAATTATTTCAAATTTCATTTTTTTTTTAAATTTGCAATATAAATGTAATTATTTTTTTTTATCTATTTGATTATTTTTCAGAAAAAAAAACCATTAATTTTTGTAGTTTGTTTTATATTTATTAAATACATTCCGATTAAGAAAAGTCTGATTATCAAAAATTATTTTCTATATATATAAATATTACGATAAAAAACAGAATTAAGTATTTGACAGAAATAAATCGAATGATACATGCTTTAGGGAATATATGTTATTTATATAATAAAAAAAAAAAAATTTCGAACATTCAATAGGAAAATATAATAAAATCGATTATCTTTAAGAATTTTGAAAATTCAATAAAATGCAAATAAATATATATATTTTTAATAATTCGAATTATTATTTAATATTTTTTTCACAAGAAATATAATCTACTTAGATATGTATTAAACTCTTCTTCCTTTCTGAATACTTAATCTTTTCTAAACACAAATGAGATGCAGAAATGTAAAGAAGATCATTTTTATTATCTTTATATGCATTCATTTATAAAATAGACTAATTCAATAATCTATTATTAAACAAAAAAATTTAATAATATATCAGTATAAATCGAAGATCAATTATATCACGAAACTAAAATAGATGTCTGTCAATAAAACAATCATATTGAATATAAAACGAAATAAAACTTAAGAGGAAGATGACTATAATAATAAAAATATTGACTAAGGAAATAACAAAAATGGTACTAGCATAAAGATCATAGAGGAGTAGCATTCCAAGTGGCAAAGAAAAAAAAAAGCGAGGAAAGCAAAAAAAAAAAAAGAAGAAAAAACATCTTCGATTTTTCTTCTACTACTCCTTTTGATTATAATAATGCATCGTCATATTCACATATAGTCTTTAAATAAAAAAAGAAATAAATCTTCAAATATTATGAAAGCAATAATAAGTTATTACAATTCAAAAGATCGTCGAAGTAATTCATGTTTAGAACAATCATCGATAGAAACTACAAATGATAAAAGAACATCAAGTTTTACTGAACAAAGTAAAATAAAAATAACAATTATGTCTAATTTATTCTCATCTTTAGGTTTATCAACTGTAACTTCATCAAATGAAGTAAAATTTTTATTTGTTATTTAAAAAAAAAATTATTTATTAATTTTTAGTTAAATAAAATATTTGATTCACCCAATGAATTCATGGAAAGACATTCAACTCCTAAACATGAATTATATAAAGTAAAAAAAGATTAAGAATAAAAAATAAAAACTTATCTTTTATATTTAGTTACAAAAACAAACATATCAAAATGCAAAAAAAAAATTTACATCTGAATTAGATTATATTCTTAAAGATTCATCTGTTATTATCATTAATGATTGGCTTAAAGTTCGTGGTACTTTAAGAGATTGGACTAAATTATGGGCAATTTTAAAACCTGGTCTTATGTTACTTTATCGTAATCAACCATCAATGGTTTGTTTTCTATCAATCTCGTTTATTGTTTTTTTTATGTAAATAATTTTTTCTATTAATAGAATGGTGTTTGGGTCGGTACTATTGTTTTATCATCATGTGAAGGTTTCGATTTTTCTTTTTTCTTTTTTTTTCACATAATTTAAATAACAATTATTTATTTATTATAGTAATACAACGTCCATCAAAAAAATCTGGATTTTGTTTTAAAATTTGGCATTCATTAGAAAAATCTATATGGATACAAAAAGTTTCTTTTTTTATTATGAAAAAATAAGTATGGTGTGTTCTTTTTTTTTTCCAGGGTCCAAATAATGAACAGTTCGGTGCATTAACTTTTCCTCTTCCAATGAATTATTTAATTTGTCGAGCATCAGATGAAATAGCAGGTTTATTTTCTTTTTTTTTGTTTTGTTAAATTAAAATTTTTTTCTTGGTAATGGAAAAAATATATATATTAAATTTCAAGGGCGTTGTTGGATGGATGCGCTTGAATTAACAATGAAATGTTCAAAACTATTGCAAAAAACATATTTAACTTCATCAACAAATGATATCCTATCATTAACAAATAATCCATTAATAGTTTCTCATGATGATAATAAATTTATCAATACAAATGTTTCAGATAGTGAAAATGATTTAAATCGAATTATAATAAAAGGTTATTAAATGTCAAATAGTATGATTAAATTATTGTTTTGCGTTTTGTAGAAGATGATCGAATAAGTGAGACTAGCGATGATAGAAGTAAACCATCAAGAAGTGGTACGAGTCAATCAGAAACTTCACAAGATATGATAAAAAATATTGAACATAATGAAACTTTGTATATTCTGGCACCACCTGAAGAAATGGGGGAAGTAAGTTTAGATTTTTTTTTACAGTGATCGAACAGAATTTATCGATGGAAGGGTGCCACACGATTTGACCTATATCCCTACTTGAATTTATCAGGTACAAAATTTTTGGGGATCGGATTTTGAATTGTACTCTTGATACTTTTAATGGAGTTTTCTTTTCAACTGAATCTAATAGTTGCTCCAAAATTACAACGTTTGTTTCTTCGCTTATTTATTTGGATGACTTGCATATTCTACGCATTTCTCAAATAATCAGCCGATCTAATTTAAACTCTTCAAACCTGGACTTGGATCCGAATACTACTCGATAGACTCTAACTCTTATCCAAAAGTTCCTTTATCGAAAAAAAATTTCATAATAATTTTCATTTTTTTTTATAAGGCTTTGTTTTCAATAGTTTTAAAATCACATTTTCAGATCAAGATATAACAGAGATATTCAAATATTTTTTTCCCCCGATAAAGCGACTTTTGTGTCTTCCTATATAATTTCTTATTAATAAAATATATATCATTTAGCTTGGTAATGTTGCACAAACTGAAGAAATAGCTGAAGAAAATAGATCTCTTATAATACATTTATTAAAACAAATTCGACCTGGAATGGATTTATCACAAGTTGTTTTACCAACATTTATATTAGAACCAAGATCATTACTTGAAAAACTTTCAGATTATTATTATCATTGTGATATTCTCGAAGAGTAGGTTAAATTGAAATAAAATTCATTTTATATTTTATTTTTATCATTTATTTAGAGCTGTAAATTCTTCTGATCCATTAATACGAATGAAAACAATTGTTAAATTTTATCTTTCAGGATTTTATAAAAAACCAAAGGTTTTTGAAAAAAACAAAAAATTTAATTTTTAAAATTAATCTATTTAAGGGTTTAAAAAAACCATATAATCCTGTACTTGGTGAAGTATATCGATGCTATTTTTATCATAAAAAAACTGATAGTAAAACATATTATTTAGCTGAACAAGTAAATTTTTCTTTAATTAAAAATTAATATTATTTATTTCTTTAGATATCTCATCATCCGCCAATAACAAATTTTTATGTATTAAATCGTAGAGAAAATTTTTGTGTACAAGGAAGTATTTTAGCTAGATCAAAATTCTATGGTAAACGGTTTTTTTTTTTTACTTATTCATATCAATTTCATGTAAATTTTCTTTTATAGGAAATAGTATATCAGGTATACTTGATGGAACAGCTCGAATAACTTTACTTAATAGAGGAGAAGATTATATTATTACTATGCCTTATGCTAATTGTAAAGGTATTCTTATTGGTAGATTAATAATGGAATTAGGTGGTAAAGTAACTATTACTTGTGAAAAAACTTTATATTCAGCTGATATTGAATTTAAATTAAAAGTATAAATATGATTTAATTATTATTTTTATAGTAATTTTTCCCTTTTTTTTTTGTTTGTAAAGCCATTTATGGGCGGACAAGAACTTACAAATCGTATAGAAGGAAAAATTCGATTTGTAAATGATATTATATATACATTTTCTGGTCATTGGGATGATGAAATAATTCTTGTAGATACAGCAACAAATGTATGTTTAATTAATTTTAAATTCAATTAAAAATATTTTTAATTATAGATGAAAAGTACTTTTTGGAAAGTAACACAATCTATTATTAATTCTCGTTTAAAACGTTATGTTGTACCAATTGAAAATCAACAAAATAATGAATCAGAAAAGTAAAATATTTAATAAAAAAAACAATATTATATAATCTATATTTTATACAGATTATGGCAACGTGTTACCTTAGCAATTAGACAAAATGATCAAATTTTAGCAACAAAAGAAAAAACAATAATTGAAAATGAACAACGTAAACACGTTAAAGAACGTCATAGAACTGGAATTGTATGGCATCCACATTTATTTACTATTGATTCAAATACTAAAGAATGGATTTATATTCATGCTGAGTAAAATAAACGATTTTTTTTTACTATTAAATTAAAATTAATTTTTTTTTTACTAGTGCTCGTCCATGGAATTCTCATAATGATATATCAACATATGAAAATAATTTTATTATTCGTACACATACAAATAATTCTACTATTAATAAAGAATTATCAAAATATAATATAAGAAAATCTTTAAATAATGATAATGATACAACATTAATATTAAAACAAATTGAAGAAAATTTACTTTCAATTAATAAACGTATTGAATTACATGAAAAACAAATATATAATTTACAAAATTCTCATAGAATAAATCAACAAAATAAGATAAATTTTTTTTCTCCTTATATACATATTATTCTTATTATATTTCTTTTAATTATTTTAAAAATATTTTTTTCATGATATAATTAAAAATAATTTCTTCAAACTGTTTTATTTTTTGTTTTTATTATCAAAGAAAGTTTATTTGATTTTTTCTTTTATAAATAAATAAAACAAAAAAAAAAAAACAGGTTCACTTTGTAAAATATTTATCATAAAAAACAACGCATAAAATTAATAAAATCGTTATCCATAATGCATGAAGTGCAATACCATTTAAAAATAATTTTTCGGCTTGACGATCAATATCTCCTGAATCACTTGTATTTGTTTTATTATTAGATTTTAATTTTTCTTTAATAGATATATCATTTTGTTCATTTTCATTTAATTCTATAATAGAACAATCAGTTGTATATTCATAATATTTATCATTACATTTAAATGCCCAAAAATCTTTTATTTCATCTAATGAACGTGGATATTTCAAATATTCAAGAGCTTTTTCAATTGAAATAAAATAAACATAATTATAATTTGGATTATTTAATATATATTTAATAAAACGAATAAGTGCTTGAAGAGATTGATTTTTATCTTGAGAAAGCCAAGAAAGATCAAGTTCAATAATAAATGGAGATCGATAACCAATTGATAATGATGTATGACGTTCAAAATTATGTATAAGAAAATTATAATAAAGATCAACTGAATGTGGTTTATTAGCTGGTAAACATGACGAATCAGATAGTGTACGACAAGAAACATTAGCTAAAAAAATTAAAAATTTCATTTATTCTATCTTTGCAATAACTCAAGAGTGAAAAGCGTTAGGCGGCTATTATTTTTACTATTGCATAGGTATTCTTTTAGAATTTTAACCCTTTGGACAATGTATGATGGAAAAAACTCCTACCATTTGGATAAGTCCATTCATGTAATGGAAATTGCCAAAGTGCTTCAAATGGTTTATTCCATCCATTACAATTAATACAATCAGTTTGATCAAATGGATAATTATGTGTAAATGGCCATATTAAATTCGATGATTTAAATAACATTGATGAATCATAATGAAAATTAAATTGTTTTAAATATTCTAAATGTTGATTTTCATCTATTTGTAAATGTGGTGCACGAAAACCTTTTATATGTGATTGATGAATTTGAGCATTTTCAACAATATTTATACGTTGTTGTTTGATTTCTTGTTTCCATTCATTATTAGTCCAACGATTCCAATCATTTTCATTATAACAATTAGTTAATGGACATCTTAAAAAACAATACATACAAAGATCTTAAAAAAATAAAACAAATGAATTTACTTATTATTTGATGCAGTTATTCCTATTTCATTTTGATTATCAAAAAGACGTTGAACTAAACAATATTCTGTATGAGTATGATGAGTAAAAAATGTTGATGAAATAGGACATTTATTTGGATTTCGATGAGTTAAATTTAAAATTTTTTGAATTGGTTCAAGTGTATTTTTATTTAAATTACCAATAAAAGTTAATAAAATCTAAGAAAAAAAATTCGTATATTTAAAATGAATGAATCATTTACTATAGATATTTACAAATTGAGGTACATCAGTATCCTCGTATGGTGTTGGATTACCATCATTCATAGGACATTGACAACTAGGTAATTGACAATTATCTTCATCACATATTTCACCATGACAAAATATAGAAGAAAATATTAAAAGATATAGGAGATGCAATAGCAGCATCTGAAAGATATTTATATAAATAAATTGTGTATTTATGTTTCTATTACAATGATTTGTATATAAACTGATGCGTCATTCTTTGGAATATATATACGTCAAATAAAATCAAAGGAGAAAAAGATAAAACATTATATATAGCAATGTGAAGATTTATATATGATAGCTATTGTTGTGAAACTTGCACTATGAATATTAAGTTTTGACATAGATGTTTTTTTAATATAAATACATAAAAAGTATCAAATATTGATTAAAAAAAAACTTAGACCCACAACTTTTTAGTTTGCTTAACAGAAATTATCATCTTCTCATATAAAAAACATTCACAATCTGATCTTTTTACTGTGCGAAATCATGATTAACTATATTACTAGACAAAGTAATATCAATTGATAAAATTTTCTTACACTTGACTCTTAATGATGAAAATCTTTTTCTATTTTTCAAGTTTATATGTTTGATTTCCAAATATAGATGTCCTTCTTATCTAATAAGAAATAAATAATTATTTTGATTGGTTAAATATTATCATGTAATTTCTTTTTTACGCTATAGAAGAACAAACTGATCTTTCTTCTGGATTTTTAATACAATTATAATACCTCAAATCATACAATGGGTAAAAAACAACATCAACAAGATAAACTGTATCTTACAACAACTGTAAATTATATTTTTTATATTTAATTTAATCTTATATTTATATCATATAGGAATGGAAAAATTCTTTCGGTGGTTATAAAGGTTTAACAAAAGTTAATGCTGATTTTCGTCGTTTACCATTCAATTGTTGTAGTATTTCATTTCAACCTGTTGAAAATCCTTATTGTACACCTGATGGTATTATTTTTGATCTCGCATCAATCGTTCCATTTCTTAAAAAATATGGTAAAAAAAAATAACATTAACAATTATCATTATTTTCTATAATTTAAATTTTTTTTTTTCATATATTAGGTCGTAATCCTGTTACTGGTGAAAAACTTGAAGCAAAACAATTAATAAAATTAAATTTTCATAAAAATGCTAAAGATGAAATTCATTGTCCAATAACATTTAAAGTTCTTACTGATAGTTCACATATTGTTGCTATACGAACATCAGGTAATGTTTATAGTTATGATGCTATTGAACGTTTAAATTTAAAAACAAATACATTTAATGATTTATTAACAAATGAACCATTTACACGTAATGATATAGTTGTAATACAAGATCCAAAAAATTTAGATAAATTTAATATTCAATCATTTGCACATTTAAAAAATGAATGGAAAGTAGATGATGAAGATGAAAAAGCACGTCGTACTGATCCAAATTATTTTCTTAAATATATAAATAATGAAACAGCTGCAACATTACAACAAATAAAAACTGGACCATCAAAAGAATTTCTTGAAAAATCTCAAACAAGTATTTATTCAAATAAACAAATTAAATCAACACAACCACAATTAGATCAAACAAATATGGCAACATATTCAACAGGACGTTTAGCTGCATCATTTACATCAACATCAATGGATCCCGTAACAGTTATGGAAGCAGCTGTTCGAGATGAAAATGAAATTCGTTATACAAGAATTAAAAATGGAAAAAAGAAAGGTTATGCTCGTTTAATAACTAATTTAGGTGTTATTAATATTGAACTTGATTGTGATTTATGTCCACAAACATGTGAAAATTTTATTAAACATTGTGCAAATAAATATTATGTTGGAAGTAAATTTCATCGATCAATTAAAAATTTTATTGTAAGTAAAAATAAAATTATTTCTAGAGATTCATTTTATTATAAATCATTAAAATTTTATTTTAGATACAAGGTGGTGATCCAACAGGAACAGGTCAAGGTGGAAAATCAATATGGAATAAACCATTTCGAGATGAATGTAATTCAAAATTACAACATGATGGACGAGGAATGTTAAGCATGGCTAATTCAGGACCAAATACAAATAAATCTCAATTGTAAATTTTAAATATTTTCAATAAAACAAAAAAGAAAAATAATTTTCTTTATTTTTTTTTTAGTTTTTTTACTTATCGTTCATGTAAAGGACTTAATGGAAAACATACAGTCTTCGGAAGGTAAATTAAATAATTTAACTTGCATATATATTCTTTTTTTCTTCGAAATATGTAATAGAATTGTTGGTGGTATTGAAACACTTAGTGCAATGGAAGCTGTACCAACTGATGATAAAGATCGACCACAAGTAAGATGAATTATTATTAAAACATAAATTATTTATTAATCGATTCTATAGACTGATATTAAAATTGAAGATACAATTGTATTTGTTAATCCATATGATGAAGTTGATGCACAAGTAAATTTTTTTTTTTGTTAATAAATAAATTTTTCTTTCTCTTTTTTGTAGTTAAAAACTGAACGTGAACGACAAGATAAACGTGAAGCAGAAGAAGAAAAAATCAATACAACAATCCGCTCAGTAAAATCAACAACAACAAAAACTTCCACTTCTACTGATTCATCGACAAATCAAGTATTTCGATCAGGAGTTGGAAAATATATTTCAAATCAAGTCTAGTAAATTTTATTTAATTTTTTTTTTGTTTTTGTTTTTTCATTACTTTCTTTTTATTTTTAGTTCAAATGCTAAACAAGCTGCACCAACAAATGATGAAGATAATGAATATATTCAAAAGAAAAAACGAAAATTAGCTGCAAATAGTTCAAATGGATCATTGAATTTTACTCAATGGTGATCCTTGTTCTCACATTTTTTTGTTTGTTTGTTGTATTGTAATAAAAATTCTTTTTTTCTATAACGGTTTTGAATATAAAACATTCTTCGATATATTACTTGAATGTATTTTCATAATTAATATACTTCATTTCAGAGTTGTATATTCATTTTTAATATTATTATGGCTAGTATTGCTGGCAATATACAGGTTTCATTTTCCCTTTATTCTTATTAATAAATATCTATATTTTAATATATATCTTAGAAAGTTCTTCGTCATCATATACCATTAATTCGATTTAAATATGGTGCAAATCAATCTGGTATGAGTTAAATATATTTAAAATAAATAGATGATGAAAAAAAATTTCAAATAGGATCAGCTGTTCATGGATCAGTAGAAAATAAGAATGATTCAGTTACGATTAAAACTACTGGTGCTCCATCACAAGATAAAGTTGGTCAAAAAAATTCACTTGATTTTACTCAAACACCTAAAAAATATCGACGACGACCATTAACTCAAGATGAAATTGATCTTGTTACAGTAAAAAAGTTCTTTTTTATTTTATTTTATTTTTATTTAAATATTCTTTTCTTTTTGTTTAGATTGGTGGATTTACTTAATCATGATTTCTTTAAAATAAGTATATATTAATTAGATGAGACTGTCCCAATTTATTCTATATCATCTTATGTAGTCTTATTTTTTTCTTCTCCAAAATAAAAAGAAAAAATTTATCGAAAACGAGGTCGATATTTTCCAGCCTGTTTATCATTTGAATCAGAATCAAGTACTTTAAATGCGCTTATCATAATATCAGCTGGTTTCCAATTATCTAATTGAATAACTTCATTAATACTTTGATTATATTCACGTTGATATTCTTTTTTTTCAAAATCATCTTCATCAACAATAGGAATTATTTCATTTTTCATAGGTACAATTGTTTTTTCAGGTCCATGATGTTTTTTTATACGTCCAAAATTAACAGCTGGTAATGTTGAACCAATTTTATGAAAATCCGGTGATAATTCAACTGTTTGATAACTTTTATCACCTTCAGATCGTTTTTTAAGACCATTACGTACATCAAAAACTTTTCTTTTATATCCAATTTGAGTCATATGTACATCTTCATCACCTAAATCTTCTAATGAACGAAGATGTATATTAGCAAAAAAATTTCTTTTTGCTGGACGATGATCCATAGATTCATCATAACAATAGATCCAGTCATTATTTGAACGTTGCCAATTTTGAGGATATGGACGCATAAAATGTATATTACGTTCAATAAAAGCAACAGGTAATGTTGGTTTTATATTTGTATTATGTGGAGATGCAATATAACGTAAACGAGAATGCCAATCAGGTCCTATACTTTAACGAAAAATATTTCAATTAATATACATGTGCTATGTTTTAATAAAATTTAATCTTTGATTAAGATATTATATTTACTTTGAATAGATTGGTTCAATATGTTTTCCGTGTGGACGCCATTGTACTTCTTCCAATGGAGGAGAAGGAATATGTGCACGTCCTCTTGGTTTATATATTGACTCGCTTAGAGTGAAACGATGTTTTTCTGGATAATGTCGACGATCATAACCTAATGAAAATAATTTCAATTTAAAAAATAATATATGTAAAATTTGAATAACCTTGATAACCAGGTTTTTCTAAATCATAATGAAGGTGTAATGTTGCTGAATTTGAATAAACCATAACCGTTATTCTCTATGTAGTAAAATGATTCGTTTTTTTCTCTCTTATTGTTGTTGCTGTTGTTGTCAATAAGGTACCCATTAACTGCTTTTTTAAAACGAAGAAAAATATTAAAAAAAAACGTTTTTTTTTTTATTTTTTACTTTGCAAATAGTGTATATAGAATGTGCAATAATGATTTATTTCTTCTCGTTCTTTTCGACATAATGTATTCATATCCGGCCATCATAATAAAAAAGTTCTTTTTTTTTTTTAATATGATGTTTATTCAGAATTTTAATTTTACTTTAATTTTTGAAGAACGTTCAAGTGAAGAAAAACAAAAGTTTAAATGTACTTCACTGATAGTAGTTGATTTTATGAAGTAATTTTCAAAAATTTTGTTGATAGAATATAATAAAAACATTTTTCAAATCCTATAGAATCAAATTCTCTTATTTATTTAAATTGTATTATTAATGTATATAAGAAATGTTTTAATTATTTAAAAGTATAAAAGGTATAATTAAATATTTTTAAACAATTTAAAAAAAAAACTGTCAATATTAGTGAAGATCGTTCAGTTCACTAGAAATAGTAATATGAGCTTCATATTTGCGACACATAATGAACATTTGATTAAATGTTGAACAGATGTTCTGTTACTATCCAGACAAAGAATATTAGAGAAGATTGAATTTCATACGACTTCTAAGAAAATGTTCATTATACTTTCCTAATGCTTTCAAGCTTGGAAGTCTAATGACATAATCAGTCAATAAAAACGATTACAGAATCATCAGACGGCACAAAACAGTTAATAGTATCATCTTCATTTTCTTTATCGTGTGAGCTTAGCTCATTTATCTCAGCAGTTGGCTATCAACTCTTTCAATTATATTCATTGTAGTAAGCATATTATTGTATGCGAAATTTTATGCTGATCACAAATATCGCAGTTAAATTTTGAAAAAATGATTTACTGTTAGAATAGAATTTCGATACAGCTTACAAAGAATACTATTTAGGTGTAACACTCCGATTCATTTCAATCATATACCATTTTATAGACTATAGTGAGATAGTCAAAATCTAAATATTATCAGCCATCAATCCCTTTTTGAGTCGTAAACTTACTCGCCTTCATACTACACTTTCGAATCCATTAGTTCCTACCAAAGAATAATAATACAAATTCTAAATTTATACCAAATCAAAGTAAACTAGTCTCAGCGGTATGAAAAAAGAGAATTGATGTGTGCTTTTTGGTTCAAAACTGACGTGATAACAAGGAACTTACAGTGATTCCTTGTTTTGCGCCATCTTTTAAATGTTTCGAAACTTATCGTTATGTTATTTCAAGTACTACTCACATAATTTCTCATAAATGTCAGAAATTAATATCATCAGATCAAACATCAGTTGATCAGAATTACTATTTATATATTGATCAAGTTATTTTATGACACAATCGTGGCCCACGAATGCAATTGAATTTAGAAGCTTTTCATGTGCACAATCAAATAAATAATATTACTGAAAGTATCGCTTCAATTTCATATTTCTCAACTGTGTATTAGTGACGTAACCAGAAATCGTCGGATGAGTGGGCGCTACCCTACCAATTTTCAAAAGGTTACTTAAGATGATGCGACATGTTTCTTTTTCATTTATCAAAGATGTAATAGTCCATCTACCTTAAAAACCACGTTTTAAAAATTATTATTTATTTACTAAGTGAAAAAAAATATCCAAATGGTACAAGATTTTATTTTTATAAAATTCGACTACTTTATTCAAATCAGCAAAGTCATTCATGAGTTTTTTGAAATTAATAACAAAGTTGCGTTCCACTAGCAAAACACAAATCATTCAATCGATTATCTGACATTGTGTTGCGTGTAGTTGTTTTTAATGCTACATCATTCTTATGATTGAGGTATTTTGAACGAATCAAATAAAACATTCTTCTTCGATCAGATTATATATATATATATATATATTATATTGTCCATTTTATTGATGAAAATGAGATCTATCTACTTTTTAAATAAAAATAATATTTCTATTAAATGAATGAAATGTAGAAGTTTTCAAATAAAATTATATTAATAACAACATTTCGATTTTCTGCTATCACTTTCAACTATATACCAGAACTTATAAGCTGATATTGTAAATACAATATAAACAAAAGAAAATTGAGATATATAAATGTGTTAAAACATTGGCATCAATAACCAATATTTATATATAAATCCATCGAATTCATTATAAATTCAATGATCTGTTATGTATTGGTAACATTAATAAAACTTTCATTAAAAAGTTTATATTTCTTTCATTTAATAGATATTTAATTAAATTTCAGGATTATAAGCTATCTCTTTCATACATATATACAGTTAAAATCATTTTAACATCAGATACTCTCGACATGC
>JAJEKB010000387.1:0-24681 GCA_022393335.1 Macrotrachela quadricornifera | reverse complement strand
TACGTCGAATATTTTTTACATATATTAATACTGAATTAAATACATCACATCGATGGGAAAATGGTAAAACATTAGCAAATCGTTTAAAAATTCTTTTAGTACAATTATATACAGATGATTTTATTGATTCAGATGAAATACATATTGAAATGAAAATAATAGAATTAATTGAACAAATGAAAAAAGCTTGGACTCGATTTAATATAGATAATGATGAAGAAAATATTGATCGAAATGAACAAATTATAGAAACATTATATGAAAATAAACCATATTTAATTAAATTAAATCATGGTAAATTACATTTTGATGAAAATTCATCTGATCAAAATTTTGATAATATTTGTGAATTTATTCTTAATGAATTATATCCACAAAATCATCCAACAAATGAAACAAAAGAAGAAATAAATAAAATACGTATATTTATTAATGAAATTATTCGTGAAGTAATGATATATCGTCGTCAAAAAATCAAAGAATTAATGTTAGAAAAATTTCAAAAAGAATTTCCAAATGAAACAAATCATATTAAAGAACGAAAAATAAAATTTTTGAATACACTTGAACAATATATGCTTTCATTTAAACCACATATTTGTTTAAAAAAATGTTCAATATGTGATTTAAAATGTATAAAAAATTCCGAACATACACAAGAAACCAAAACTTTACTTGAGAAAAAAAAAGAAGATTTAAGAAATGTTCAAACATCATTAGAAACACTTGATTTTGAAAATATACGTGAACGTATGCAAAAACTAAATGAAGAAATTATTCTTGCAACATCAAATGAAAATACTCTTCATCAAAAAATGCTTTTATTATCAAATGAATTAAAATATTTATTAGATAAAGAAAAACTTCAAACAGACAACAATCAATGTAATATTAAAATTAATATTGAAAATGAAAAAATTCTAAATTTTCAACAAAATATTAATAATATCGAACAACAATTAAAAATTCTTTTACCAAATAAAGAAAATTTTCAAAATACAAATCAATTATTAAATGATCTTAATCAAGAACTTTTACCTCTATTAAATCCTATACAATATAATACCGATCAATTAACTACACTTATCAATTTATTTGATAAAAATAATGAACAACCAACAAATGATTTACTCTGTTTTTCAATAGAAGAAGAAACTAATGATACAATTGAATCAACTAATTATTACCAACATTTAACACCATTATTTTTCTCTATGATGAATAAAAATCTTAATCAAATTCAAAATTATTCTATATACATTCAAGATAATTTAACATATATTAAAAATAAATTACAAAATTCAAAAGAAAATTTAAATAATACTCTAAATATAATTAAAGAATTAGAACAAAATAAAATTATTCGAGAAAATCAAATACAAAATATAAAAATATCAATCGAAAAAGATACGATCGATTATGATGAAATTATTAAACAAATAAATGATATAAATACTGAAAAAGAAACTTTATTAAAAACAATCAATGATAATAATCAATTAAATAATACATCAAATTCATCTATTATTCAAAAAATTCAATATTATCTTAAAAATTTACAAGATGAACAAGATAATCTTTCATATACATATAATTACAATGATTATGAACAAATGGAAACATTTAAAAATCAAGAAATTCAAAAATTTAATTATTTTTCAAATGAAAAAACTAAAAAAGAATCTATTATAGATTCTTTTAAAAATGAAATAAAAATATCAAATAATAATATTCAAATTAAATTTTATCAAGAACAAATAAATCAAAATGAAGAAAATATTCAAATTATTCTTGAAAAAATAAATCTTATTCAAACAAGAATAACAGCTATTGAAATAGATCAATTAATATTCAAATACAACGATGAAATAAATCAAGCTAATCAATTAATTGAAAATCTAAATACATTAGATCAAAAAATTCAATCAATACAAAATCGTTTACTAAAATATTTAGAAAAGATAAATGAAAAAAAAATATCTATACAAAATTTAGAAAAAGATGATCTTTTAGAACTCATCGATCAAGAAAAAAATTTATTAGAAAAACTTAATAAATTATATGAAAATGCTCAAATAGAATTAACTAATTTAGAACAAGAAAAATTATCTTTATGTAATAATAATCCTTTATTAAACAAAATTTTAAATGAACCACAATATGATACAAATAAGCAAAATCAAAACTTACAAGATCGTCTAAATCAATTATTAGAATCTTTTGAACAATTCAATGAAAAAAAACAACTTATTTTCAATACATTATCTTCAAATAATATAAAATTAAATGAACAAGATCAAGAAATACTAAATATTAATAAAAAACTTGATGAAAAAAAACTTGAATATGAAAAATTCAATGAAGAAGTTAAAACTGATGAAGAATTAAATACTACAGGAAATGAACTTTTTCAATTACTTACAAATATTAAAACTTCATTGATTAATAATTTAGAAAGATTCAATCAAATATTTCAGGCATGTAAATTAATTCATGAATATACATCATTATTAAATACTTTAAAAACTACCAATGAAGAACTTGTTCAACTTAAAACTGAAAAAGAACGATTAGATAATCAATTGTATGACGTGAATAGTATTAATATTTCAGTTAATTTTACCGATAGTATAGAATGTGATAAACATTATAAAAAAATTATTCAAGAATATGAAAAAGCAAATCTTTATAATAAAGAATTAAAACAAGGATTATCAAATATAAGTAATTATTCTCGTTTAATTGTTGAAATTGCAGATTTAGAAAAATTAGCTCAAAATAATTGTAATTGTGGTACAGATCATAAATGTTCAGGAATATGTCAAATATGTACAATTGTTGATACATCAAAAAATAATTTATGTATGTTCTTAGCTGGACATTATGGTGAACATAAATGTGATGCTGGTCATAATTGTACAAAATTTTGTCAAATTTGTGAAATATATGGTTTTCCAAATAATCGATGTCATTATTCATATGATCATATAGAACCTGAACATCATCAATGTGAACGTGTTCATCAATGTCCAGCAACATGTATTTGTTCAGATCCATGTGCTATACCATTAGAACTTAAACAACATGATATTCATCAATGTAATAAAACCGATTGTTGGAAACCATGTATATTTTCATGTGGAAATTTATGTGCAACTCAAGATCATAATCATGATATGAAAACAGGATTAGTTACAATAACTATTGGTCGTGAAACATTTCAAATGAAAAAACATTTATGTAATCAACCTCATGAATGTAAAGGTATATGTGATGCATCTGGTGTTTGTAAACAAGAATATAAAACACAACAAAGAAAATGGACAACAGAATCTGGTGAAGAATTTACATATGATCATATTGAAGTAGAAGAAGTTCGAGGTAAATGTGGAATAAAAATTCCAGTAGGAAAATCTTCTCATGGTGATACAACAAATCATTTATGTGATGGACAACATACTTGTTCTGAAAGATGTCCTGATTGTGGTTCATTTTGTAGAAATCCTCATGGTCATGAGGGATATCATAGAACACTTCATCGAAATAAAGAATTACATATATTTACAAGTACAGATCCAACTGATCAAATTGAAATACGTTCAAATGAATTAGAAGAAACAACTGTAAGAAAATATAAAGTTGGAGAATCAGCAAAACCAGAAAATTGTAGTGTATCATGTAAACGTCGTGGTCGTTCACATTTTCATTTAGTTGAATGTCCTGGTGATTCAGCATGTTGGGAAAAAATACTTGGTAATAAAGCTAAACATTCAAATGATACATATTATTATGGACAAGATATTCCAAGTACGAAAAAATTTGATCAAATTCTATGTTCAACATATTGGTCACAACATAAATGGTTTCCACCTGTGAATGATACTGATCGAAAATTTATTGATTCATGTAATGTATATTGTACAAAACATGTTGAAAAAGATAGAAATGGTGTTATTATCAAAGATTCTATTAAAGGATTTTGTACACTAGATGCTGGACATACTGATAATCATGTTTTTCAATGTCAAGCTGATCATCATACATTAGAAATGTATCAAGGTATTGATATATGTTTTGTTATTGATACAACACGATCTATGGCACGATATTTTGACAGAATGAAAACGACTATTAAAAAAATTATTACTGATAATCAAATATTAATGAAAAAACTTGGAAAATCAACAACAGATTTTCGATTTGGTATTGTTGATTATCGTGATCATGAACCAGAAGCAGCATATCTTTATCATACATGTGATTTTACAAGTGATACATTGGCTAATACTTATATAACGAATCTAACAACAGGTACAGGTGGTGATATTCCAGAAGCTGTACTTGATGCTCTTGATGCATCATGTGATTTAGGATGGCGTGATAATGCTGATCGTTTGTTATTTCATGTTTTGGATGCACCACCACATGGTAAAACATATATTAAAAGTGGTGATAAATGGCCTGATGGTTGTCCATGTGGTAAAACTGCACAAAATGTCTTGCAAAAAATGAAAAAGAAAAAAATTTCTTACAATGTTTTACATTGTTCAAATCTTTTGAATATGATGATTACTGAATTTAAAAATCATATTGATGTAAAAACTTTAACATTCGATGATAAAATTACTTTTGAAGATGTTATTGCTAAACAAGTACATAGGCAATTAATTGACACTGAAATTACATTGAAAAAAACATAAACGTATTTGATCATTTTTTTTTTCACTTTTTATTTCTGATCGCTATTACCTTTTCTCATTGCATACAACTTTATTAGAAGATGAATTTGATCAAAATCTAGAAATATTAACAAATTATTTTCCATCAAATTCTTTGTTATTTTTCCTTTATTTCTTTACATATATACTAATAAAAACTAGCTCATACCGATGAATTCTATTTAAACATTGGGAGAAATCGACCAGTATTGATCTCATTCTCTTGAAAAATTTCTAGAGAAATATATTTCGATGTGATCAGCTCTAGGATTCTGCAATCAGGTCGAATAATCAGCACACCATCCGTGACACATCGCGAAATCAGTTCGAATATCAAGTAGAAAAGAAACTGTCGTTTCAAATATATCAAGAAGTAAAGCACGAAACTTTAGAATCTTCAATTCTGAAAAATTTCCAGCAATCCTACGAAATTCAGGATTTCATAATTCTGTGCTTTGTTCGTTGTTGGCTGGTTAGCAACAACGATTCAAGAAATTGCAAGATTTTCTCTAACAAACAGATATCACTGGCAGTATTTCGCTCACTTTGCGTTGCAGCTCTCTTTCATCTAACAAGAAAAAGTTTCTCTCACTACTGTACCCGAACTGTGTCAACTTCTGGACATGGAAGAAGACGCAAGCGATAAAGGCAATGATGTGAATATTTAAGTTCTTAGAAGGATACTAATGACGTTTAGTTTTTATCTGTAACTTATAGTGAGTCAAGAATAGAAAGTATGTTAATATATTCCAATATAGCTCTCAGCTTTGTGTTGATATGTAGATAATCATCTCATCGAGTGATTCCATGTCTCGCTCTGATGTCATTATAAGGTTTCTTGTATGAAACTAATAAAATAAGTTACACAATTGATTAAATCTTATGTAATAGATGATAAAAATAAAAACTCATTTTTCTCATCAAAAGCTTAGTCTTCGCAGTTTTTGAGTCATTGGCTAATGGATTCGATATAGACCCTCGTTTTTACATACTGTATGCTAATCAATATATGAGAAAGTAATTGCAGCTCATTTGATTCTTAGAATCAATATTTGGCATAATCTTTTCCTTTATCTTATGAATTATTTTCAGATGAAGCACGAGATGTAATAATCTCACTAAAAAATATGCTCATTGGTACTCAATTGCTTACAATTACTTCAGACGCAAGTTCGCTGGCTCCTCCTAGGTTTTATATATAGATGTAGATAATGTCAGATTGACAAAGAACAGCCATTCATTCAGGGCTATTGGGACTTCAGAAAAATAGAGGAAGAACTACTAGATTGAATTTTTTATTCTGTTCTAAATAAAAGAAATCTAACCAATTTCACTAACAAAACCTCGCATTTTACAAAAAGAGAAGAACCAGTCGAACATCTCGAGTTACTGCTGTCGTTCTGTGTTCTTATCATTTGTAATGGTTATACCTTTTTTTTTCTTATCTTTATTTGCTGTGATATATATATATATTAAATTTGCCATATTTATGTGCTTACTTGCTCATATTTTCTTGTAACTGACAGTATTACAAATATGTCTGAAGAATTGATTCTATATCATCATCCACCATCACCGTTCGCCGAGAAAGTACGAATGGCAATGGGTTTGAAGAAGTTGAATTGGCGTTCTGTAGTCGTTGATCGGATACCTCCACGACCTCACCTCGATATTCTAACGGGCGGTTATCGACGTATACCAGTACTTCAGGTGGGTGCTGATATATACTGTGATACTCATCTTATTTTGCGAACACTTGATCGTCTTCGACCCGATTCGCCAGCACTCTTTTCTAACAAAGTAACGCAGCCTTTGTGCTGGTGGTGGGATAAGACAGTGTTTGTGCCATCGGTCAAATTGCGCCTCGGTCTTCTTGGTGATAAGCTTCCCAAGGAATGGCTTGAAGATCGACAAAAATTTGCTCCCCAAATCAAATTTACAAAGGAAGATAATGAAAAAGATATACCATTGAATGCACAACACATCAATGCACATCTTGCATGGCTCATAAATATGTTGGATGATGACCGTGAATATCTACTCGGAAATTCAGTACCATCTGCACTCGACATCACCGTCTATCATATACTCTGGATGATAAAGAACGGTATGGGAAATGAAACGAAAGATCTCTTACCAAATCTGTCTCATACGAAACTAGTTGCATGGTTCGAACGCATTGCTGCATTCGGTCATGGTATAAGCAAAGAAATGACTTCGGAAGAGGCATTTGATGTAGCCAAACAAGCTGAACCAATGGAACCAATGTACGTAGAAAACAAAACGAAGAATGAGTGGCAAGTAGGACAACGACTAAAAGTTACACCTGATGATATGGGTCGCGTACCAGTCGAAGGAATATTCATTGCAGCAGACGATTATGAGATCGTACTTCGTCTCTCAAATGAAAAGGCAGGCAATATTAACGTTCATTTTCCTCGTGCTGGATTCGATGTCATTCCAATCGAATAGAAATCTGAGAAACTTACTTATTTTTATGTTTTAAACAATAAAATTGTGAACGAAAAAGTTAAATAAACGACAGTATGAACATCATCATGATGTTAGATGTATAATAACTGACAGTTTTACAAACTGATTCGTTTTTGAGAACTAGCTTTAATCACTCAGAGATTGAACAAATACAATTAAACCAAGTAAAAGTATTTTAATTAAAGATTCTCGCGGCATCATCTAATCGAAAAGTAAATAAAAATAAAAGTATTTCATTAAAAGCTTTTATTATAATATGCTGAATAGTTCAATGCAGATTGGTTATAAGGATCATTTGTTTTCATTGTTTGGGTTTGTTCGAAACTATCCGGAGGATGGAGATAGAATATCTTTTCTCATTAAATCTTTTATAAATTTTCACATAGATATTCGAACAAAAAATTTCTCGAAAGAATCGCTAAAATCGTATCTTTAAAGATATATTTTTAGTTCTGAAACACTTTTTCAAGAAAAATTCAAAATATAGTTTCATAAAGAAATTTTTTTTTCATTGAAACATGTCAGAACGAATTTGGCTTCTACCAAAAATACATAAGATGTAATGCATTATTGATTCATTATTTTTCCTGTGCTTCATATGCACCGATCAAGCATAAATAGAAGACTGAATGCTATATACTACTGAATTAACAGATTTTCAAAACATATTTTCATATATTTCTGATATAATTTCTCTTAGAACATTATGATTGGAGTGAAACTAACACGATATTCTGAATCAGCATAAAAATTTGAGTCGAATGATGTTTGTTTCCAATGTTTCAAAGAACTTTTTTGCATGGCCAAGAAAATCTTCCTACTTCCCTTCACGGATGGCTCAAAAAATAAGATCCTTCCTAAAATTATGCTAATTTAAAAAAACCAGTTCTAAGACAGTAAGATTGTAATAGAACTCAAAATGAGACTTTAAGAAGTGACAAAAAGAGCCTTTGAAGAATTTTTTTTTTGAGCCACCCATAAGAGAAAGTAGGGGAATTTTTCGACTATGCAAAAAGTTCTCCGAAACATTGAAAACAGACATTATTCAACTCAGTTTTTTATGTTAATTCAGAATATCGTATTAGTTTCGCTCCAATCATAGATTTTCTAAGAGGAATCCGCTAAATACTAGTTAGAAAAGGCTAAAAATCATGCTTCAGATGCCTTTTAAATCAAAATCCTCATATAGGTTTTATAGAGTGTGAAATTCTCTACAAGGTGGCCAACATTTAACTTTCTCCTGGAGTAATTTTTATATCAAAAAAACTCGAATAAAAAAATGTAACGTTTTCTTAAATAATAAATTTTTTTATATGAAGACCTGACTTTATAGAGAACTTGTATAAAGATACTGGTGCAGTTGCATTTACTCTTTCGAATAAGACATTTCCGAAAAATAACGGACGAAAACTGACGAAGTTATATGGAACATATTAAAAAGATGATTTTTCAAAAATACTCTAGTCTCCTTTCCCTCTAGCACTGATAACTTCGTCATACTAAGTCATAGAGGTCTAAAATTTTAACCTTAACCCTGACTGCACATGTGAAATCGATTTATCAAAAAAAAAGAAATCATAGGTCAGTTTCGACCATTAAATAGAGATGCTCGACCGCCTAGTACAGTCTCTCTTAATTATTAATATTATTCCAATGCCCACATACGTTGTAAAGTACTGCATTCATTATGACTATTACAAAGGAAATGATTCAAATCTTACAATGTTTTACAATTTGAAGCACAGTGATTATATTAAGTTTCAAACAGACATGTATCGCATGTTTATTTCTTGTCGATGTAAATAATTCAAGTCAGAAACAGATTGATTATCATATTTAAAGACAGAATAAATTGTATAAAATATGATATTTAGACTGTTTTATTATTGATTGTTCTGAATTCATATGACGTTAGTTATTAATAGTTACATATCATAGAAAAATTTATTGAAATTATATGTCCAGAAGAATAAGAAAATCATAAATTTATATAAACGTTAAGAAACATTCATAATATTTATTCTTTTTCCCAATGGAGAATTAATCATATTTCTTAGCATAGTATGTGGCGCTGCTTATTGTTTGATGAATACATGAGCGAATCACTTTTAATATAGATAGTTTAGTTAATTTCGACAGACGTGTAGTGTGGCAATTATTTGTTTTTTTTTGTACTTAGTATTCTTAGTCATTTCACATACGTATTGTTGATATGGCCGAACCAACTCGTGTAACTTTCAAGCTTGGTGGCGTCAAACGACCTGCTCTTAACAATGTTATATCAGCAGCGACTCAATTCGATTCACCAACAATAAGTAATAATGATCAAGTACAAATTGTGACGGGTTTTGATAATGGTGAAATTAAAAGTAATGCACCGTCTGTTATCAAAAAAGAACTTGTTATTGCTGCTCAACCAAATGCTCATCATAAGTTTTTTAAACTTAAAACAAGTCTTCGTCAAGTTGTTGCACAAAGTACCACATTAACAAATGAAACTATTAGTCAAGTAGACGATGAAGCAAGACGAGCACTTATTCTTGAAGCTACAGAAGCTAATGAAGCTTGGAATGGACGAAATGAAAATGGATTTGTTAGTGTACATACTATTGAACAAAATTCTACTAATACATTTATGAATAATTTAGAAGATGATAAAAATATAACTGAAGAAAAAGAAGAAGAAAAAGAAATTGAAAGTGCTGATTATGATCAAGTACCTATCGAAGAATTTGGTATGGCTGTTCTACGTGGTATGGGTTATAAAGAAGATGCTGGTCTTGGTATATCAAATAAACAACAGGTTAATGTATTTGTACCAGAAACTCGACCTCGTGGTCTTGGATTAGGTGCTGATCGAAAAATACTTGAAAAACTTAATGAATTAAAACGTAATTTAAAAAAATCTGGTATTAATGAAAAAGATGATTTATGTTTTGAAAAAGGAGCTTGTGTTTATATTGAAAAAGGACGTCATTCTGGTTTTTATGGTACAATTCAATCCATTGAAGAAGATCTTGCACGTCTTACTGTTTTATTAGCTATTGGTGGTACAAATAAAAAAAAAGAAGTTATTTCTATATCACAATACAATGTTAAATTAGTGACAGAAAAAGAATTTATTAAACAAAGTAAATATGTTAATAAAACCAAAGCTGATCAAATCGAAAAAGAAACTAGTGAACAATTAATAAAAGATTATTATCGACGAGATAATTATAATAATAATGATGATGATAACGATTATAAACATAAACGTTCATCTAATAAAGATGATGATTATAAACGAGATCGTTCATCGAATAAAGATGATGATCGAAAACATCACCGTTCATCTAAAAATGATGATTATGATCGAAAACATCATCATTCTTCAAATAAACATCGACATCGACATGAAGAATCAAATAAATCTAAAAAACATTAATGTTTTTATTGTTAAAGTTTTCTTTTTCTACATGTATAAATAAATATATACACATATTTTGTTGTTATGTCATCTCAATTTCTCTATTTTTATTTTTGTTTATAGATGCTTCAACAATTGAAAGATTTTAATTGGTATATTGATATGAAATTAATAGCAGGTGCCAATGGTCAACGAATTCAACAACCATCATGTGTTCTTTCTTTAGATGTATGTATTCAAAATAAAATTATTTTTTCTTGAACTAAATATTTGTTTATTGAATTGATCAAAATCATTGGTATTATTTCAAATTTTCTTATAAAATTACTATTGCCATCAAAATATAATGCATATTGATATTGTTTAATCATTTCGACAATGAAAACAGTTAACAATTTGTAATTTTCATTATTTAAAAGAAAAATGTAGAGAAAGTAAAACTAGACTAAATTATATTGATTATGAAGTGATCAATCTGATTAGCTTTTGCTATAGATTTGAACCAAAAATTTTCGACAAAATCTCTCTGTTGATCTATGCACTATTCGATCTTCTAGCTTATCCTTTTTTACTAAAAGCGATGAAATCGAATAATTGATCACTGGTTACTATGAATTGTATTAAATTTGCAGTAATCAACTAACCTGAGTTCAATGATAACATTTATCGTTAGTTTTGAACTGATCTAATGTATAAATCACAAGATTCAGGAAATTTTTTAAAAAAACTTAAATAAAAAACCAAGTAGTTGGCCTACTTCATAGTCAGTACATTTTAATAAAGTTTTACTTTCCTCTTCCTATTTCTCTATAGAAACATACGACTAGAACATAGAATTAAATATCTTATATATTTAAATTTTTTTTTTTTCTTTGTTTATATAGATCAATGATCCAACAAAATCTGATGATGAAAAGGAAAAATCAGTTCAAATTGAATTATCAAAAGAAACACTTGGCCTTGTACTTGATAATTTCACACGAATCCGTGAACAACTTAATACATTAGCCAAACGAGAATAGAATAAATTATTTCAAATTTCATTTTTTTTAAATTTGCAATATAAATGTAATTATTTTTTTTTTATCTATTTGATTATTTTCCAGAAAAAAAAACCATTAATTTTTGTAGTTTGTTTTATATTTATTAAATACATTCCGATTAAGAAAAGTCTGATTATCAAAAATTATTTTCTATATATATAAATATTATGATAAAAAACAGAATTAAGTATTTGACAGAAATAAATCGAATGATACATGCTTTAGGGAATATATGTTATTTATATAATAAAAAAAAAAAATTTCGAACATTCAATAGGAAAATATAATAAAATCGATTATCTTTAAGAATTTTGAAAATTCAATAAAATGCAAATAAATATATATTTTTAATAATTAGAATTATTATTTAATATTGTTTTCACAAGAAATATAATCTACTTAGATATGTATTAAACTCTTCTTCCTTTCTGAATACTTAATCTTTTCTAAACACAAATGAGATGCAGAAATGTAAAGAAGATCATTTCTGTTATCTTTATATGCATTCATTTATAAAATAGACTAATTCAATAATCTATTATTAAACAAAAAAATTTAATAATATATCAGTATAAATCGAAGATCAATTATATCACGAAACTAAAATAGATGTCCGTCAATCAAACAATCATACTGAATATAAAACGAAATAAAACTTAAGAGGAAGATGACTATAATAATAAAAATATTGACTAAGGAAATAACAAAAATGGTACTAGCATAAAGATCATAGAGGAGTAGCATTCCAAGTGGCAAAGAAAAAAAAAAGCGAGGAAAGGAAAAAAAAAAAAAAAAAGAAGAAAAAACATCTTCGATTTTTCTTCTACTACTCTTTTTGATTATAATAATGCATCGTCATATTCATATATAGTCTTTAAATAAAAAAAAGAAATAAATCTTCAAGTATTATGAAAGCAATAATAAGTTATTACAATTCAAAAGATCGTCGAAGTAATTCATGTTTAGAACAATCATCTATAGAAACTAAAAATGATAAAAGAACATCAAGTTTTACTGAACAAAGTAAAAATAAAAATACCAATTATATCTAATTTATTTTCATCTTTAGGTTTATCAACTGTAACTTCATCAAATGAAGTAGAATTTTTATTTTTTATTTAAAAAGAAAAGTTTATTTATTAATTTTTAGTTAAATAAAATATTTAATTCACCCAATGAATTCATGGAAAGACATTCAACTCCTAAACATGAATTATATAAAGTAAAACAAAGATTAAAAATAAAAAAAAACAAACTTATCTTTTATATTTAGTTACAAAAACAAACATATCAAAATGCAAAAAAAAAATTTACATCTGAATTAGATTATATTCTTAAAGATTCATCTGTTATTATCATTAATGATTGGCTTAAAGTTCGTGGTACTTTAAGAGATTGGACTAAATTATGGGCAATTTTAAAACCTGGTCTTATGTTACTCTATCGTAATCCACCATCAATGGTTTGTTTTCTATCAATCTCGTTTATTGTTTTTTTATGTAAATAATTTTTTCTATTAATAGAATGGTGTTTGGGTCGGTACTATTGTTTTATCATCATGTGAAGGTTTCGATTTTTCTTTTTTCTGTTTTTTTTACGTAATTTAAATAACAATTATTTATTTATTATAGTAATACAACGTCCATCAAAAAAATCTGGATTTTGTTTTAAAATTTGGCATTCATTAGAAAAATCTATATGGATACAAAAAGTTCTTGTTTTTTATTATGAAAAAATAAATATAATGTGTTCTTTTTACTTCTTATTTTTTTTCCCAGGGTCCAAATAATGAACAGTTCGGTGCATTAACTTTTCCTCTTCCAATGAATTATTTAATTTGTCGAGCATCAGATGAAATAGCAGGTTTATTTTCTTTTTTTTTTGTTTTGTTAAATTAAAATTTTTTTCTTGGTAATGGAAAAAATATATATATTAAATTTCAAGGGCGTTGTTGGATGGATGCGCTTGAATTAACAATGAAATGTTCAAAACTATTGCAAAAAACATATTTAAGTTCATCAACAAATGATATTCTATCATTAACAAATAATCCATTGATAGTTTCTCATGATGATAATAAATTTATCAATACAAATGTTTCAGATAGTGAAAATGATTTAAATCGAATTATAATAAAAGGTTATTAAATGTCAAATAGTATGATTAAATTATTGTTTTGCGTTTTGTAGAAGATGATCGAGTAAGTGAGACTAGCGATGATACAAGTAAACCATCAAGAAGTGGTACGAGTCAATCAGAAACTTCACAAGATGTGATAAAAAATATTGAACATAATGAAACTTTGTATATTCTGGCACTACCTGAAGAAATGGGGGAAGTAAGTTTATATTCTTTCTACAGTGATCGAACAGAATTTATCGACGGAAGGATGCCATACGATTTGATCTATATCCCTACTTGAATTTATCAGGTCCAAGATTTTTGGTATCGGATTTTGAATTGTACTCTTGATACTTTTAACGGAATTTTGTTTTCAACTGAATCTAATAGTTGCTCCAAAATTACAACGTTTGTTTCTTCGCTTATTTATGTGGATGACTTGCATATTCTACGCGTTTCTCAAATAATCAGCCGATCCAATTTAAATTCTTCAAACCTGAACTTGGATCCGAATTCTACTCGATAGACCCTAACCCTCATTTTTTTTATAAGGCTATTTTCTCAATAGTTTTAAAATCACATTTTCAGATCAAGATATAGCAGAGATATTCTAATATTTTTCCCCTGATAAAGCGATTTTTGTGGCTTCCTATATTATTTTCTATTAATAAAATATATATGATTTAGCTTGGTAATGCTGCACAAACTGAAGAAATAGCTGAAGAAAATAGATCTCTTATAATACATTTATTAAAACAAATTCGACCTGGAATGGATTTATCACAAGTTGTTTTACCAACATTTATATTAGAACCACGATCATTACTTGAAAAACTTTCAGATTATTATTATCATTGTGATATTCTCGAAGAGTATGTTAAATTGAAATAAAAATCATTTTATATTTTATTTTTATCATTTATTTAGAGCTGTAAATTCTTCTGATCCATTAATACGAATGAAAACAATTGTTAAATTTTATCTTTCAGGATTTTATAAAAAACCAAAGGTTTTTGAAGAAAACAAAAATTTTAATTTATAAAATTAATCTATTTAAGGGTTTAAAAAAACCATATAATCCTGTACTTGGTGAAGTATATCGATGCTATTTTTATCATAAAAAAACTGATAGTAAAACATATTATTTAGCTGAACAAGTAAATTTTTTTTAATTAAAAATTAATATTATTTATTTCTTTAGATATCTCATCATCCACCAATAACAAATTTTTATGTATTAAATCGTAGAGAAAATTTTTGTGTACAAGGAAGTATTTTAGCTAAATCAAAATTCTATGGTAAACGGGTTTTTTTTTCAATTATTCATATCAATTTCATGTAAATTTTCTTTTATAGGAAATAGTATATCAGGTATACTTGATGGAACAGCTCGAATAACTTTACTTAATAGAGGAGAAGATTATATTATTACTATGCCTTATGCTAATTGTAAAGGTATTCTTATTGGTAGATTAATAATGGAATTAGGTGGTAAAGTAACTATTACTTGTGAAAAAACTTTATATTCAGCTGATATTGAATTTAAATTAAAAGTATAAATATTATTTTTATAGTAATTTTTCACTTTTTTTTTGTTTGTAAAGCCATTTATGGGCGGACAAGAACTAACAAATCGTATAGAAGGAAAAATTCGATTTGTAAATGATATTATATATACATTTTCTGGTCATTGGGATGATGAAATAGTTCTTGTAGATACAGCAACAAATGTATGTTTAATTAATTTTAAATTCAAGTAAAAATATTTTTAATTATAGATGAAAAGTACTTTTTGGAAAGTAACACAATCTATTATTAATTCTCGTTTAAAACGTTATGTTGTACCAATTGAAAATCAACAAAATAATGAATCAGAAAAGTAAAATATTTACTAAAAAAAACAATATTATATAATCTATATTTTATACAGATTATGGCAACGTGTTACATTAGCAATTAGACAAAATGATCAAATTTTAGCAACAAAAGAAAAAACAATAATTGAAAGTGAACAACGTAAACACGTTAAAGAACGTCATAGAACTGGAATTGTATGGCATCCACATTTATTTACTATTGATTCAAATACTAAAGAATGGATTTATATTCATGCTGAGTAAAATAAACGATTTGTTTTATACTATTAAATTAAAATTAATTTTTTTTTTCACTAGTACTCGTCCATGGAATTCTCATAATGATATATCAACATATGAAAATAATTTTATTATTCGTACACATACAAATAATTCTACTATTAATAAAGAATTATCAAAATATAATATAAGAAAATCTTTAAATAATGATAATGATACAACATTAATATTAAAACAAATTGAAGAAAATTTACTTTCAATTAATAAACGTATTGAATTACATGAAAAACAAATATATAATTTACAAAATTATCATAGAATAAATCAACAAAATAAGATAAATTTTTTTTCTCCTTATATACATATTATTCTTATTATATGTCTTTTAATTATTTTAAAAATATTTTTTTCATGATAAAATTAAAAATAATTTCTTCAAACTGTTTTATTTTTGTGTTTTTATTATCAAATAAAGTTTATTTGATTTTTTCTTTTATAAATAAATAAAACAAAAAGAAAAACAGGTTTACTTTGTAAAATATTTATCATAAAAAACAACGCAGAAAATTAATAAAATCGTTATCCATAATGCATGAAGTGCAATACCATTTAAAAATAATTTTTCGGCTTGACGATCAATATCTTTTGAATCAGTTGTATTTGTTTTATTATTAGATTTTAATTTTTCTGTAATAGATATATCATTTTGTTCATTTTCATTTAATTCTATAATAGAACAATCAGTTGTATATTCATAATATTTATCATTACATTTAAATGCCCAAAAATCTTTTATTTCATCTAATGAACGTGGATATTTCAAATATTCAAGAGCTTTTTCAATTGAAATAAAATAAACATAATTATAATTTGGATTATTTAATATATATTTAATAAAACGAATAAGTGCTTGAAGAGATTGATTTTTATCTTGAGAAAGCCAAGAAAGATCAAGTTCAATAATAAATGGAGATCGATAACCAATTGATAATGATGTATGACGTTCAAAATTATGCATAAGAAAATTATAATAAAGATCAAGTGAATGTGGTTTATTAGCTGGTAAACATGATGAATCAGATAGTGTACGACAAGAAACATTAGCTAAAAAATTAAAAATTTCATTTATTCTATCTTTGCAATAACTCAAGAGTGAAAAGCGTTAGACAATCTATGATGGAAAAAACTCCTACCATTTGGATAAGTCCATTCATGTAATGGAAATTGCCAAAGTGCTTCAAATGGTTTATTCCATCCATTACAATTAATACAATCAGTTTGATCAAATGGATAATTATGTGTAAATGGCCATATTAAATTCGATGATTTAAATAACATTGATGAATCATAATGAAAATTAAATTGTTTTAAATATTCAAAATGTTGATTTTCATCTATTTGTAAGTGTGGTGCACGAAAACCTTTTATATGTGATTGATGAATTTGAGCATTTTCAACAATATTTATACGTTGTTGTTTGATTTCTTGTTTCCATTCATTATTAGTCCAACGATTCCAATCATTTTCATTATAACAATTAGTTAATGGACATCTTAAAAAACAATACATACAAAGATCTTAAAAAATAAAACAAATGAATTTACTTATTGTTTGATGCAGTTATTCCTATTTCATTTTGATTATCAAAAAGACGTTGAACTAGACAATATTCTGTATGAGCATGATGAATAAAAAATGTTGATGAAATAGGACATTTATTTGGATTTCGATGAGTTAAATTTAAAATTTTTTGAATTGGTTCAAGTGTATTTTTATTTAAATTACCAATAAAAGTTAATAAAATCTAAGAAAAATAATTCGTATATTTAAAATGAATGAATCATTTACTATAGATATTTACAAATTGAGGTACATCAGTATCCTCGTATGGTGTTGGATTACCATCATTCATAGGACATTGACAACTAGGTAATTGACAATTGTCTTCATCACATATTTCACCATGACAAAATATAGAAGAAAATATTAAAAGATATAGAAGATGCAATAGCAGCATCTGAAAGATATTTATATAAATAAATTGTGTATTTATGTTTCTATTACAATGATTTGTGTATAAACTGATGCGTCATTCTTTGGAATATATATACGTCAAATAAAATCAGAGGAGAAAAAGATAAAATATTATATATAGCAATGTGAAGATTTATATATGATAGCTATTGTTGTGAAACTTGCACTATGAATATTAAGTTTTGACATAGAGGTGTTTTTTTAATATAAATACATAAAAAGTATCAAATATTGATTAAAAAAAAATTTAGATTCAACAAAACTTAGACCCACAAATTTTTAATTTGCTTAACAGAAATTATCATCTTCTCATATAAAAAACATTCACATTCTGATCTTTTTACTGTGCGAAACCATGATTAACTATATTACTAGACAAGGTAATATCAATTGATAAAATATCCTTACACTTGATTCTTGACGATGAAAATCTTTTCCTATTTTTCAAGTTTATAAGTTCGATTTCTAACTATAGATGTCCTACTTATCTAATAAAAAATAAATAATTATTTTGATTGGTTAAATATTATCATGTAATTTCTTTTTTTTACGCTATAGAAAAGGACAAATTGATCCATTCTTCAGGATTTTTAATACAATTATAATATCTCAGATCACGTAATGGGTAAAAAACAACATCAACAAGATAAACTTTATCTTACAACAACTGTAAATTTTATTTTTTATGTTTCATTTAATTTAATTTAATATTTATATCATATAGGAATGGAAAAATTCTTTCGGTGGTTATAAAGGTTTAACAAAAGTTAATGCTGATTTTCGTCGTTTACCATTCAATTGTTGTAGTATTTCATTTCAACCTGTTGAAAATCCTTATTGTTCGCCTGATGGTATTATTTTTGATCTCGCATCAATCGTTCCATTTCTTAAAAAATATGGTAAAAAAAAATAACATTAACAATTATCATTATTTTCTATAATTTTAATTTTTCTTTTCATATATTAGGTCGTAATCCTGTTACTGGTGAAAAACTTGAAGCAAAACAATTAATAAAATTAACTTTTCATAAAAATGCTAAAGATGAAATTCATTGTCCAATAACATTTAAAGTTCTTACTGATAGTTCACATATTGTCGCTATACGAACATCAGGTAATGTTTATAGTTATGATGCTATTGAACGTTTAAATTTAAAAACAAATACATTTAATGATTTATTAACAAATGAACCATTTACACGTAATGATATAGTTGTAATACAAGATCCAAAAAATTTAGATAAATTTAATATTCAATCATTTGCACATTTAAAAAATGAATGGAAAGTAGATGATGAAGATGAAAAAGCACGTCGTACTGATCCAAATTATTTTCTTAAATATATAAATAATGAAACAGCTGCAACATTACAACAAATAAAAACTGGACCATCAAAAGAATTTCTTGAAAAATCTCAAACAAGTATTTATTCAAATAAACAAATTAAATCAACACAACCACAATTAGATCAAACAAATATGGCAACATATTCAACAGGACGTTTAGCTGCATCATTTACATCAACATCAATGGATCCCGTAACAGTTATGGAAGCAGCTGTTCGAGATGAAAATGAAATTCGTTATACAAGAATTAAAAATGGAAAAAAGAAAGGTTATGCTCGTTTAATAACTAATTTAGGTGTTATTAATATTGAACTTGATTGTGATTTATGTCCACAAACATGTGAAAATTTTATTAAACATTGTGCAAATAAATATTATGTTGGAAGTAAATTTCATCGATCAATTAAAAATTTTATTGTAAATAAAAATAAAATTATTTCTAGAGATTCGTTTTATTATAAATTATTAAAATTTTATTTTAGATACAAGGTGGTGATCCAACAGGAACAGGTCAAGGGGGAAAATCAATATGGAATAAACCATTTCGAGATGAATGTAATTCAAAATTACAACATGATGGACGAGGAATGTTAAGCATGGCTAATTCAGGACCACATACAAATAAATCTCAATTGTAAATTTTAAATATTTTCAATAAAACAAAAGAAAAAATTTTCTTTATTTTTTCTTTTTAGTTTTTTTACTTATCGTTCATGTAAAGGACTTAATGGAAAACATACAGTCTTCGGAAAGTAAATAAAATAATTTAACTTGTATATATATATATATTTTTCTTCGAAATATGTAATAGAATTGTTGGTGGTATTGAAACACTTAGTGCAATGGAAGCTGTACCAACTGATGATAAAGATCGACCACAAGTAAGATGAATTATTATTAAAACATAAATTATTTATTAATCTATTCTATAGACTGATATTAAAATTGAAGATACAATTGTATTTGTTAATCCATATGATGAAGTTGATGCACAAGTAAATTTGTTGTTTTCTTTGTTAATAAATAACTTTTCCTTTCTCTTTTTTGTAGTTAAAAGCTGAACGTGAACGACAAGATAAACGTGAAGCAGAAGAAGAAAAAATCAATACAACAATTCGCTCAGTAAAATCAACAGCAACAACAAAAACTTCCACTTCTACTGATTCATCGACAAATCAAGTATTTCGATCAGGAGTTGGAAAATATATTTCAAATCAAGTCTAGTAAATTTTATTTAATTTTTTTTTGTTCTTGTTTTTTCTTTACTTTCTTTTTATTTTTAGTTCAAATGCTAAACAAGCTGCACCAGCAAATGATGAAGATAATGAATATATTCAAAAGAAAAAACGAAAATTAGCTGCAACTAGTTCACATGGATCATTGAATTTTAATCAATGGTGATCCTGATTCTCACATTTTTTTGTTTGTTTGTTGTATTGTAATAAAAAATTCTTTTTTCTGTAACGGTTTTGAATATAAAACATTCTTCGATATATTACTTGAATTTATTTTCATAATTAATATACTTCATTTCAGAGTTGTATATTCATTTTTAATATTATTATGGCGAGTATTGCTGGCAATATACAGGTTTCATTTTCCCTTTATTCTTATTAGGAAAAATATCTATATTTTAATATATATCTTAGAAAGTTCTTCGTCATCATATACCATTAATTCGATTTAAATATGGTGCAAACCAATCTGGTATGAGTTAAATATATTTAAAATAAATAGATGATGAAAAAAAATTTCAAATAGGATCAGCTGTTCATGGATCAGTAGAAAATAAGAATGATTCAGTTACGATTAAAACTACTGGTGCTCCATCACAAGATAAAGGTGGTCAAAAAACTACACTTGAATTTACTCAAACACCTAAAAAATATCGACGACGACCATTAACTCAAGATGAAATTGATCTTGTTACAGTAAAAAAGTTCTTTTTTATTTTATTTTATTTTTATTTAAATATTCTTTTCTTTTTGTTTAGATTGGTGGATTTACTTAATCAGGATTTTTTTAAAATAAGTATATATTAATTAGATGAGACTGTCCCAATTTATTCTATATCATCTTATGTAGTCTTATTTTTTTCTTCTCCAAAATAAAAAAGAAAAAATTTATCGAAAACGCGGTCGATATTTTCCAGCTTGTTTATCATTTGAATCAGAATCAAGTACTTTAAATGCGCTTATCATTATATCAGCTGGTTTCCAATTATCTAATTGAATAACTTCGTTAATACTTTGATTATATTCACGTTGATTTTCTTTTTTTTCAAAATCATCTTCATCAACAATAGGAATTATTTCATTTTTCATAGGTACAATTGTTTTTTCAGGTCCATGATGTTTTTTTATACGTCCAAAATTAACAGCTGGTAATGTTGAACCAATTTTATGAAAATCCGGTGATAATTCAACTGTTTGATAACTTTTATCACCTTCAGATCGTTTTTTAAGACCATTACGTACATCAAAAACTTTTCTTTTATATCCAATTTGAGTCATATGTACATCTTCATCACCTAAATCTTCTAATGAACGAAGATGTATATTAGCAAAAAAATTTCTTTTTCCTGGACGATGATCCATAGATTCATCATAACAATAGATCCAGTCATTATTTGAACGTTGCCAATTTTGAGGATATGGACGCATAAAATGTATATTGCGTTCAATAAAAGCAACAGGTAATGTTGGTTTTATATTTGTATTATGTGGAGATGCAATATAACGTAAACGAGAATGCCAATCAGGTCCTATACTTTAACGAAAAATATTTCAATTAATATACATGTGCTATCTTTTAATTAAGATATTATATTTACTTTGAATAGATTGGTTCAATATGTTTTCCGTGTGGACGCCATTGTACTTCTTCCAATGGAGGAGAAGGAATATGTGCACGTCCTCTTGGTTTATATATTGATTCGGTTAGAGTGAAACGATGTTTTTCTGGATAATGTCGACGATCATAACCTAATGAAAATAATTTCAATTAAAAAAATAATATATGCAAAATTTGAATAACCTTGATAACCAGGTTTTTCTAAATCATAATGAAGGTGTAATGTTTCTGAATTTGTATAAACCATAACCGTTATTCTCTATGTAGTAAAATGATTCGTTTTTTTCTCTCTTATTGTTGTTGCTGTTGTTGTCAATAAGGTACCCATTAACTGCTTTTTTAAAACGAAGAAAAATATTAAAAAAAAAACGTTTTTTTTTTTATTTTTTACTTTGCAAATAGTGTATATAGAATGTGCAATAATGATTAATTTCTTCTCGTTCTTTTCGACATAATGTATTCATATCCGGCCATCATAATAAAAAAGTTCTTTTTTTTTTAATATGATGTTTATTCAGAATTTTAATTTTACTTTAATTTTTGTAGAACATTCAAGTGAAGAAAAACAAAAGTTTAAACGTACTTCACTGATTGTAGTTGATTTTATGAAGTAATTTTCAAAAATTTTGTTGCTTGAGTATAATAGAAATATTTTTCAAATCTTTTAGAATCAAATTCTCTTATTTATTTAAATTGTATTATTAATGTATATAAGAAATGTTTTAATTACTTAAAAGTATAAAAGGTATAATTAAATATTTTTAAACAATTTAAAAAAAACTGTCAATATTAGTGAAGATCGTTCAGTTCACTAGAAATAGTAATATGAGCTTAATATTTGCAAAACATAACGAATATTTAATTAAATGTTGAAAAGATGTTCTGTTACTATCCAGACAAAGAATGTTAGAGAAGATCGAATTTCATACGACTTCTAAGAAAATGTTCATTATACCTTCCTAATGCTTCCAAGCTTGGAAGTCTAATGATGTAATCAGTCAATAAAAACGATTACAGAATCATCAGACAGCACAAAACAGTTAATAGTATCATCTTCATTTTCTTTATCGTCTGATCTTAGCTCATCTATCTCGGCAGTTGGCTAACAACTTTTTTAACTATATTCATTGTAATAAGCATATTATTGTATGTGAAATTTTATACTGATCACAAATATCGCAGTTAAATTTTAAAAATATGATTTACTGTTAGAATAGAATTTCGATACAGCTTACGAAGAACACTATTTAGATGTAACATTCCGATTCATTTCAATCATATACCATTTGATAGACTATAGTGAGATAGTCAAAATCTAAATATTATCAGCCATGAATCCCTTTTTGAGTTGTAAACTTACTCGTCTTCAAACTACACTTTCGAATCCATTAGTTCCTATTAAAGAATGATAATACAAATTCTAAATTTATACCAAATCAAAGTAAACTAGCCCCAGCGGTATGCTGGAAGAGAATTGATGTGTGCTTTTCAGTTCAAAACTGACAGTGATTCCTTGTTTTGCATCATCTTTTAAATGTTTCGAAACTTATCGTTATGTTACTTCAAGTACTACTCACATAAGTTCTCATAAATGTCAGAAATTAATATCATCAGATCAAACATCAGTTGATCAAGTTATTTTATGACACAATTGTGGCACACGAATGCAATTGAATTTAGAAGCTTTTCATATGCACAATCAAATAAATAATATTATTGAAAGTATCGCTTCAATTTCATATTTCCCAACTGTGTATTAGTGACGTAACCAGAAATCGTTGGATGAGTGGGCGCCACCCTACCAATTTTCAAAAGGTTACTTAAGATGATGCGATATGTTTCTTTTTCACTTAGCAAAGATGTAATAGTCCATTTACCTTAAAAACCACGTTTTAAAAATTATTATTTATTTACTAAGTGAAGAAAAATATTCAAATGGTACAAGATTTTATTTTTATAAAATTCGACTACTTTATGCAAATCAGCAAAGTCATTCATGAGTTTTTTGAAATTAATAACAAAGTTGCGTTCCACTAGCAAAACACAAATCATTCAATCGATTATCTGACATTGTGTTGCGTGTAGTTGTTTTTAATGCTACAACATTCTTATGATTGAGATATTTTGTACGAATCAAATAAAACATTCTTCTTCGATCAGATTATATATATTATATATTGTCCATTTTATTGATGAAAATAAATGAAATGTAGAAGTTTTCAAATAAAATTATATTAATAACAAAATTTCGATTTTCTGCTATTACTTTCAACTATATACCAGAACTTATAAGCTGATATTGTAAATCCAATACAAACAAAAGAAAATTGAGATTTATAAATGTGTTAAAACATTGGCATCAATAACCAATATTTATATATAAATCCATCGTATTCATTATAAATTCAATGATCTATTATGTATTAGTAACATTAATAAAACTTTCATTAAAAAGTTTATATTTCTTTCATTTAATAGATATTTAATTAAATTTCAGGATTATAGGCTATCTCATTCATTCATATATACAGTTAAAATCATTTTAACATCAGATACTCTCGACATGC